>PQWD01000101.1:0-121629 GCA_019425675.1 Leucinodes orbonalis
GATCTCGCATAGTAATTTTTTTCCATGTTTTGTTGGGATATTGCAGACTGAATCACGTGACTACTCGCAGAACGCCCACACCATCTGGATACTTGGAGATCTTCTACAGTTCGTTTTGATAGACATTTTCTGCCGCGTACGATTAATTTGTGGAATCAGTTGCCATCGGAAACGTTTCCGGAACGATATGACCTGGCATCTTTCAAAAAGAGAGCGTTTTCTTATATAAAGGGCCGGCAGCGAATCCCTGCGACCTCAGCTGTTGCAAATGTCCATGGCGGCGGTGACACTTTCCATCAGGTGAACCGCATGCTCGTTTGCCTCCCTATGTTATAAAAAAAAAGAAAGATGATCCCGTGCTAAGGAGGGCACGTCAACGTCGGTCCCGGATACAATCTCAGGATGGTAGTCGTTAACGAATCCGCATTGGCCCGCGTGGTTGGTTACATACATTATTATTGCAATTAATAAAATAAGGATAAGCGTCGGTGGCTCAATGGTGTGGACTGTCCTTCCTACCGGGAGGGCTGAGGTTCAAATCCCGAACGTACCAATGTTTTTCGAATTTTCGAAAATGTATGTACGTTATCCGACCGCTCTTACGGTGAAGGAAAACATCGTGGAAACCTTCATGCACGCCAGCGAAGCGATTCGAAGGTTGTGCATGAAGTCGTACCCGCACTGGGCCCGCGGGACGACTAAGGCCTATACACCCGCGTACGGTAGGCTCGTGCCCCTCGGTGGGGACGTTTAATGAGCTGATGATGATGAAGGATAACAATATCTATGGCATTAAAATTATCATGGAATCTTATGTTGGGTAAATAAGAATATGCCATATGTCTTTTATGGTGCACAACACATTCGGGCATCTGAATAGATTGGGCTGGTCACGTATGTCGCAGAACCTATGGCTGTTGGAGCAGACGAGTTCTGGAGTGGAGACCGCGTCTCGGCAAGCGTAGCGTAGGACGCCTTCCGGCCGACGACATGCGAAAGGTCGCTGGTAAAGGCTGGATGAGAAAAGCGGAGGATTGGGTATCAGGCGCAACAAGGGGAGGCCCTTGTCCAGCAGTGGACTGCGACAGGTTGAATAGATTACCGTTAATATTAATAAATTTACTTCACAATCCAGATACTAACCTCACCCTAAAGTTCCAGCGGCGATCGACGCCATGATGACCAATACGGCGGTTGCAACCCCTCCGGCGCCAACTTGAGCCCATACACCGCCCGGACTCGGCTGGCGCGGTACCAAACGCCTCCGCTGCAGACATCGTTTCTGTGGAGAGGCGGCCGGTGAGTGCACCGGTCGGCCCTCGACTAATTCATGGTATTTGCGCGTCTTACAGTTTCGGTTTTAAAAATTAAATAGTTTTTTTTTACTATGTGGCCAGTACATATTCTATCTGGTTTATGTTTGAAAACGGGAAAGAAAATAGTTTTTATGTCAATTTTGACTATATTTATCGAAACTAGTAAGTATTTTTATAACCACTAATTTAATTCGATAGCTTATTGTTAGTTTGGTGTTTACAATAATTGAATCAATATGGTCTCTGTCGGGCATAGCTTTTAATGAGATACTTTTATGACTTTTATGACAATTTACTTTGATTATATGTTATTTTTTTAAGATTGTTACGTGTTAAACGATTATAAAGCATTCCACAGTACAATTTACTGTAGCTGCGGATTACTAGTTGTAGTTTAAATAACTATATAGCGTAAAGTTGTCCTCACACTCGCACAGAATTAAATATGACAAATTTAAACATTCTGTGCAATAAAAATAAAAGGAATAAATTGCATATTTAATAATAAAAAAACATTAAACATATCAAAAGTAGCAGTCAAAATAAGATCAAAAAATATATTTTTAAAACTACTTAATTGCATATAAAACAACCATTTCATATTTATAAAAAGCTACCATTCAATAAGGCAAATTATCAAGAAGCATAGAAAAAGAGAAGTAACCACTGACACCAAAGATACGCAAAATACCCATGTAATTAGTCTAAGAGCCAACAATAGCATGCAATAATAAAAATTAAAGTACTTAAAATAATACACCTTACACCAAAATATGGAAACAAAATTACAATAAGTTCTACAAATTAAAGCATTTGAGTCGTATAGAATCAAAGGCGGCAAAGTAGGGTTGATCTGAATTTTGGTAGTCGAAATAAAACAGTTGTTTTCCAGTCGATAGCCGTTTTTGATCCCAAAGTCATTTTTCTTACGTGTTTTTGAAGGGTTTATGGCTATATTTGATAATAAAGTGAACACAGAATCGGTTAACATTTGAATTTTCAGTAAGTTAAAATATTTATCTCATTTTCGCCCACAGACCTACTTTTCCGCCTTTGATTTTATACGACTCATTTAAGGTACATATTTAAAGTATTACAAAGCAACTTGCTTATCGTATAATTAAATTTTTGTTATTTGAAAATTCATACAGATGGAAAAACTTTTTCGGAGAGCTTTCCTCTGATTGGTTCTATTTGAAGTTGTGGTTTGAAATATCTTTAAAAACGTCAAATGTAACCAATCAGAAACAAGGATTTTAAAATTACAGCAACCTAATTTATACCATTACATCTTAACAATTGGAACGTTGGCTGATAGATCAACTGAGATACTACATTGCATAATGAAATGTCCTTAATAGAAAGAAGGTTAACCCATTGAACGACGAACGTCCAAACACAATGGCAAATCAATTGTGTCTAGTGCCTTAAGGCACCATTGGCGGTCAAAGGGTTAAAAAGAGTTGATATGATAAATTTTATTGAGCTTTAATTTTCAAAATAAAGTTAAACATTAATAGTGTAACAATATTAGGCGATTCTATGGAATCTAATTCCAGAATAATATAGATATACATGATAACTACCAAAAGTAAGTACTAAACTCAACCCACCACGAAATGCCTTCCAAATCACAAATAGTGCATGCAAAATAAACAAAAAAATCTATAAATAATAATGTTATAAAAGCTATAAGAAGCAACTATTCATTTAAAAAAAATAAGAAACAAAAAATAAAAAACTAAGGGTAGTTGACTGTTTTATTAATCACAAGTTTTGTAGGTTACCTTAAGAGGTAACCTCCTTACCTTAAGAGTACCTTAAGAGGTTATAATTTTTAATAAAATATTTTTTTTAAATAATTTGCGTCGTTAATCGGTAAACCCTACTTTAATAACAAATCACATACGCATCACCATGCGTTGTTAATCGGTAAAACCTACTTTAAAATATTTTATTTTTTATTATGGTTATTTTTACGGTAAAGAATTATTCATTCAGCATCAATCATGGTCTATGACGATTGATTGGTATAAGTAAACCCACTGCTAATATAGTGGACATATTAACCTTCTAACCGCCGCGATACCAGACACAATAGGAAATCTATTGTTTTTGTTGGATATATCTGACAGCGGCGGTTAAAGGGTTAACCAAATACAAAACAATCATATCAAATATAATTTCCATAAGCATACTAATGAAATGAAGCGTAAGTAATGAATTACCTTCATTACGAACTCAATTTACGAAACTAACTACGGTCAACAAAATAAAATAGACGGTGTAAATAAACCAATTATAAGGAAAGGGAAAATGACATCGTTGTCCTTTTCATTCAGTTATTCAGGATTTACGTGTGGGTCTCTATAGAAAAATATCGATATTAAATGGATAACAAAATGAATTATAAGGAGTCTGAATTCAGTAGAAATAAAATTGTGTTAAACGCGAATCTCTCAACTGTAGTCAAGACAGAGTTATAAAACAAAAATTTTCATTAATTATATACGAAATCAAACTTAAAATAAACATGGATAAAGAAACTTGTAAAAACAAAAAAAAAGGTGTCGTGTTGAAGAAAATTGTTTTTTATATCTTTACGAATAAGGTTTACTTTTTACTACCCCGTTGTGATGAGTTTATTTACACAATTTATTTCATTTTGTCAACTCTTAATATGATGCAGCTAACTACGATGTTCAATGGGTGACATACCTATCTCTCCGACTTCCCGCGTTGAACAGAAAAAGTAACATTAAATGTATGACATTTAAAAGCATACTTTAAAGTGATGAAAAGCAGATTAGGCACATATTTGATATCGTCAGCAATAAAATATTATCAAAGCAATGTGAAAAGTATATTGTTATAGCAGTAAGGTAAATTCGGATAGATAATAGTAACTAGCTTTCTCTTACCCTTAGCTACTCATGGTCAAAATCTTCATTGATTTTCGATCTTAACACAGTAATATAAAGTTCAAAGTCACGTGGTCTCTATCTAGCCAGAGCCAGATTAAGATTTAAAGATTTGATATTATGTTACTCACAGTAAACAATTTCAATAAGTGAAAATAAGTATATTAATATAATATGATTTCTATTCAGATAAGAAACCAAACAAAAAACATAAGAGCATTTTATTCTTATTTATACCTTGCTGCTATACTCATTTATATATGTTTAAAGTGATTGAATGAATTTACTACTTCAACAACAAAGACATCTAATCCTTGCACCCGTTCACATAAACCTCATCAATTTTAAGATTTATTAAACATATCTTTCATTAACGGGTCAAGGAAAATACGTCAGCTTTGAACAAAAAATACATAGTGAGTTTAGACTCTTTTGCGTAAGCAATAAAAGCGATTTTAGCTTACCTCCATATCTCTCAAGAAGGGCCATAATGACGCCGTTGGTCCATCCGAACCCTGTTTGGACCACATACTCTCCACCGCCGCCGAGACCGCCGAATATCGTCGCGTCGTACTAAACAGACAAATAAAATAATTCAGATATATAAAAATACATGAACTAAAAAAACAGACTACCGTTTATACGCAGTTATGTATAAAGGACATAATAGATTTTCTCATTATCAGCTCATTAAACGTCCCACCGAGGGGCACGAGCCTACCCGTATAGGGTGTATAGGCCTTAATCGTCCACGCGGGCCCAGTGCGGATTAGCCAACTTCACGCACTTCACGGAGACCTGAAGGTTAATAGGATATGAATATGTTGATTCAGTCCTCTGCTGGACATAAGTCTCCCCCATTCTGCACCAGGCATCCCGGTCCTACACTTTTCTCATCCAGCCTCCACCAGCGACCTCTCGCAAGTCGTCGGTCCTTCGGTCCTGCGCTACGCTTGCCAAGACGCGGTCTCCACTCTAAAATTTGTGTGCAGAACTCGTCTGCTCCAACTGTCAGACATACGAAACAAATCCTGCAAGTCAGTGTCCATATCATAGCCACATAAGTTAATGCGGTTATGATGCGTTGCTCAAAAACTCTCGTCTTTAACCTATTAAAAGTCAAAGCCAAAATCCATTTCATTTTATTAGGCTTACAAAAAGCTCTTATGAACGTCAAAAGCAATTCAAAAATACAATAAAAAAACATTTAAAATACTAAAGTAAAGCACAAAAATTAATTTGGAAAAAGCGCTTCGGCGTTTTGGCCCGTTGATTGAATCCAGACACAATAGAAAATCTATAATATTTGGCGCCTTAAGGCGTCATTGACGGTCAAAGGAAAATATGGAACATTGCGGAATCAAAGACCACACGGATACCTAAATGTCATAAACTGATTGACGACCCATTTGGTGTTGCGGTTGAGACGTCGACTCCAAGGGTTCCGGGTTCGATCCCGGCAGGACAAACATCTCTGGTCTGGGTGTTTTCTATGTATAATATGTATTTAAAAAACAATTATATAAGTATATTTATCCGTTGTTAGTACCCATAATACAGGCTTCACGCTTAACTTGGGGCTAGATGGCGCTGTGTGAATGTCAGTGGATATTTATTTATTAAAACCTTACCTTTTCCAACATGGCGTCTTTCTGCTTCCACACCTCGAAATTAGACCGAACCCATTTAGTTGCGATCTCTACTGCATATCTCTCGGCCTCTGGCACCCCTGTTTCGGCAAGGCCTACTATAAACATGTACTGGACTGGTGGCCATGCGTTAGGATAGTCCCATTGTTCGCCGGTGTGCTCGAACGTACTTGGTATACCGCCTTCGAAGATGTCCACCTGGGAATAGCAAATAATTTGTCGATCTGTTAAGTTTTGGTGGTAGACATTAAAAAATAAATGAAAATAAAAAGTGTTTATTCAGTTTAGGTCCTTACAGAACACTTATGAATAATGAATATGCTATAAGGCTATAACACAACACAAGTAGCCCTGGACTCCGCACTAGGATTCCATGTGCAGTGGAGGCCAGTATAAATTAAAAGAAAGAAAGAAAAAAAATTTATTCGAATAAATCTGTGACAGATACTTTTGAATCGTCAATTGTTATTATTGTTATATTTTTAATGACTCTACCGTTGACGATTTATAAGTACCTGTATCAGTTTATTTAAATTCAGATATTTGGAGCTTTATCATTTGAGTATCGATACTATCGATAGCTTAGTGATGCGCAATAATATTGATACACTGCATACCTCAATATGAAAATGACTATCGTCAATATCGAGCGGCAACAATGGTTGTATGAAAAAGTACCGCCAAAATCAGTTCAGCTGTTCCAGTGATAAATCGGAATAACCTGAAACGCATCATCATCCTCAGCCTACAACGTCCTTTTTTTTGAACTGGTGCACAAAAGGCAAACGAGCATACGGTTTACCTGATGGTAAGTGACACCGACATGGACATTTGCAAGATCTTAGGTCCAGGAAATGCGTTGCCTGCCCTTTCAAAGTGTGTACGGTTTTGTTTTAAGGACGCCAAGTCGTATCGCTCCGGAAATGTTTCCAGAGGAAGTTCGTTCCACAGTTCGCAATTAGCAGCTATACTCGAAAATGCATTTCGAGTATAGCTGCTAACTTATGACGAATCAAGCAGACGTCTTTATACTCGATCTCTCTCATTTTAACTTTCAAATAACCTATACCACCATACCAAGCAAACTAACCTTAACCTTGTCCAGGTAGTTGATAACCCTGTTCACAAAGTGTGGCTTCCTAACTTGGTTGTAGCAATTGGTCCATAGAGGCACGATGTTTGAAGGGTAGAAGTAGTCTCGCCTTCTTTCCGACTCTAGACTGTAGTCCAGCCAAACGCCGACGTCTTCATGCCATAACACCTGGGGAGTAAGGTTCAATTTTGAACTGTCTGATGCTTACCCAATTTACAAACATTATCAGCTCATTAAACGTCCCAACCGAGGGGCACGAGCCTACCCGTATAGGGTGTATAGGCCTTAGTCGTCCACGCGGGCCACATGCAGATTAGCCGATTTCAAGCACAACTTTTGAATTTTCTTCGCAGGCGTGTGCAGGTTTCCTCACGATGTTTTCCTTCTTCACCATGAGAGCGTCGGATAAACGTACATATAATTTGGAAAAATTCGAAAACATACGTGGCAGGATTTGAGGTGTCCTCCCTTGTGCAAGAAAAAAATTATTTGCCTCTACAAGCCGAACGCTGGGCCCACTAGACCACGGAGGCAGTTGGCAGATTACATTAAAATACCAACAACTTACCTTCTCAATAGCCTCCATGTAGCTAGCGTGGATCCTCCGGTAGTAATCCGCCCTGATCCGGTTATCCAGTTTCTCGTAGAACTGGCTCATAAGCAACGCGTTGCCGCACATCATCGCGTTCAAGTCGACTGGCACGATGGAACGAGTCTTCAAGTTGGTTAAGTTGCCTGTAAGGAGTGGGACTATTTTAAAACAAATTTATTTAAGCCAATGATGTTAAAAAGTATCGATTCGTGATAGACTCACAAAACAATCGAAAAAAGTGTTCCGAATGCAGTGACAGCACACATACACATATTTCGAATTTCGAACACATTTACCTAAACAAAAGAGTACAAACTGTACTCTATTCGGCGGTTCGTTTTTGAGGCACGGATGGCGTATTTACTTATATATACAGATATCATTGATTTAAGCAATCTTGTTTGGAAAAAATTAAAGATAAAATAACCCGAGACAATCCGGCGTTTGGACTTAGTGTCGAAGTTAGCAGTATCGACATGTCAAGTAAAAATTGCATATTTTAAAAGTTCTTAACCCTTTTGAATGCGAGGATTCCAGACAATAAAAGCAAACCCATTAAAAGGGGTAACCCTTTTAATGATGTTATAATTAATCTTTCACTTAATATCATGAGATTTTCGAATAATAATTTCACCAAATAAGTATTGTAAGAAAAAAGCTGACTTTGGGTTTACGAAATTTATTGAATTTATTAGAATTGTTGAGCATTTTATTCATTCACAGAAAACTATGATAGAAATTTTGAATATTAAATGATTAACATTATAATTGGGGATCAAACTTCGTGGGTATATGATCATTCAATTATCATTAGACTATGAAAAATGGTTTTCGGATCAATTCAAACACAACCATAATGAAAACTGAACTGTAAGTACGTCACTACTGTTGTAGAAAATTATTAGGGTTTCGTATAAAGTTAAAATCATTTAGTTTACTGCGGATGCTGGTAAATTATAAATAATAATTAATTAATAAATATCCACTAACATTCACACAGCGCCATCTAGACCCAAGTTAAGCGTGAAGCCTGTGTTATGGGTACTAAACACCGGATAAACATACTTATGCATTTTTTTTGTAAATACATACATATTATACATAGAAAACACCCAGACCATTACAAACAGACATGTTCATGCACACAAATGTTTGTAGGGTCCGGGGATCGAACCCTTGGCTTTCAATATGTTTGGGAACCCTGAAATGCTTTTCGGACAAATTCATGTTAAATAATACTTACATTCAAGTTAATTAAGTCTAAATTAATACCTTTTCTAAGTTGAAAGTTTCCTAAACTATTTGATGACGTATGGTCAATGGAATAAAAAATCTAGAACACCCTAGAACACTCCATGCCACCTACCGCCGACTTGGGCTTGTCCAGTTATTCAAAAATTCAAAATACTTTCAAATTAGGCTTACAAAAAGCACTTATGAGCGTCAAAAAATATACAAAAATATAATAAACAACAATTAAAAATACTAAACTAAAATATGAATTTTCATGCTTTGAAAAAAAGCGCTTTAGTGGTTTGGCCTGTTGAGAAAGAAGCACCAAGAAAACTGAACAGTGTAGCCTTTTTTTAAAAACAATTACTTAATGTAACAATATATCATAAACACTGAAATAGCTGAGCAGTTTAAGACCACGATTTTTATCACATAAATATTCGTCAATAGTGTAGTACCCATTTTTAGAAAGGTTTTTTATTTTAGCTTTAAACATGTGTAAAGGTAACTCGACAATATTTTGCGGTACCTTATTAAAAACTTTATACATCTTCCTATAAAAGATTTACCTACTTTATGTAGTCTCAAGTCTGGAACAGCAAGTTAGTTTCAAAGGAAGTCGTTCTCCACAAGTTGAAAGTACAGACTGTCTGTGATAAACAGTATAATATTTATTCTAGAAACTTCTAGAACTTGAAGTTTAGAACGAAAAAAGTTTGTTGTATAACAAATAAGAAATTTTTATGTGATACACCCGTCCACTTGGAGAAATTATCTGTTAATAGTTTTAAATTTTGACAACACTACCTGCACTTGTCACCGAGACTGCAGATTTTAGGTCTTTTATACCCAGGTTTCTAAAAATTTCTCATCTGCAAAGATTTCATAAGATTTAACGAGGCTTTGCCGTCAAGATGTTCTCTGTTACACGAAATGATATGGCATATTAAATCATATTTTTCTTCTCTTTTTGGGGTTGATAAGTGGCTTGTGATTCTTTCAGAGTTACGAGAGTTATGGGTAGCGATTTCATTTATCACCAGGTAAATCGTATTTTCGTTTGTCCACAAGTAAATTAATAAGCTGGTAGACTCGGTACTAAGTCGGCTAGGTAGGTACCATCGCAGTGCCACATACCGTCCTGTGAAACAGGAGTGTTATGCACTTTTGAATTTCGGGATGAGGGCACTGTAGCTATTAAAATCACCGGTATAAGAGACCTAACATCTGTTGTCTCCGGTAACGGGAACAGTGGAGATTTATGGAGGATTGATAAGTTGTTGTTTACCTTCGATACCAGGCTGTCATGGTCAGGCGTATCACTTACATTAAGTGAGCGTCCTGACCGTCCTGTACACTTAGTAACATAAAGAAAAAGAAAAAATATACCTTTATTGGTTCCGTTAAGGATGAACCATCTCGATGAGAAATCCCATCCGGACTCAGCCGCAGATTTCAGTTCAGCGTAAAGTTCCTCTTTCTTCTCATTTGTGTCGAAGTGTCTGTAACGGTTTTGACAAAATCATTACATATCAAGCAACAACGTGGATAGTTAATAGCGACTATTTATTAGAAGCATACATATGTACGTTATCCACGCTCTTACGGTGAAGGAAAACATCGTGAGGCAATCTGCGCACGCCTGCGAAGAGATTCAAAGGTTGTGCGTGAAGTCGTCCAACCAGCACTGGGCCCGCGTGAACGACTAAGGCATATACACCCTTACGGGTAGGCTCGTCCCCTCAGTAGGATAATGATGTAGTGGTTACATCATATATATACAACATTGTATATAGAGTTATACCTAACGTAGTATCTGATAAAAAAATAATTATTTATAACCAAATATATACAAAGTACTCATATAATTACAGGTCTTACCCTAATGAGATAGTATCAACACTTAAAGTCAAACTGAGCTACGAGTAGCAGTTGTGACGGATAACCGTAGCTTAGTTTTACTTTTTAATGTGAAAATTGTGTTTTGATAACAAATGATATGATTCTGTACAAAACACAATTTTTTTGTAAAGAGTAACTACTCAGTTCCTTGTGAGATTCTTCTCAGTAAGAAAATACCGTCCAAACCAGTGGTAGCTTCATTTGACATTCATAAGTGTTCTGTAAGGGCCTAAACTGAATAAACACTTATTCATTAAAAAAAAAAACCGTCCACGCACACACATACAAACACACACACACACCACACGCGCCCGCATATACGCTCACGCAACATAACACACAGTTTGTAGTTCCGAGTACCGACGCCTCTTCTGTCTGGAGAAGAGCGTTAACAGCTGTGACACAGTCCTGTGACTAATGCAGTTGTTTCCCAAATACGGTGGTAGAGTCAAAAAAATATGATAATAATAACAATTGACGATTTAAAAGTATCTGTAACAGATTTATTTGAATAAAGATTTTTTTCTTTCTTTCTTTCTTTCTTTCCGTCAATGAAATTGTAATATTTTAATGTGGTGCTTAATAAAGAATTTCATTTTCATTTCACTGAACGAAACAGCCCTAGTAAATAGGTAAGTCAGAGTGCAGCCGAATATGTCCGTATAACTTGGGCAAATAAGGCCGCGTAGCCAAATACTCTGGCAAATAGCTAATCATTGATCTCTTGGTGGTGAACTTAAATGATAACATTAGATTTTAATTAAATATATTTTGGTATTTTTTAGAAAGTGTCTTACACAAAAATAGATATTGTCACAGTTTATCACTTTTGTTTAACACAAGTTTAGTTAGTTATTCTGAATATATTAAAAAAGTAAATATAAAAATAAATGTTATTAATCAATTGTAATCGCAATGTCAAAGTATATTAATTTGAGTAAATTACTCAAATTAGGCTTACAAAAATACTCATAAACATAAAAAAAAAACATTAAAAACATTTATGAATACCAAAGCACAAAATGAATTTTGATACTTGAAAATGTCGGATATTAATGGTGACTGTACACTTGAAATCAAATTAAGAACCCAATCATATACCTGGCACTGTCCACATCCTCTTTGTAGCTCTCCGGGCGGGGTTCCTGCGATTGGTCTATGTACCTCGACAACTTGTACCTGGAAATAAACATATTATGTTTTAAGTAGAGTAGAGTTTTTGGTAGTCACAAAAAATATGATAATAATAACAATTGATGATTCAAAAGTATCTGTAACAGATTAATTGGAATATAGATTTTTCTTTATTTATTCCTTCTTCTTTCTGTCTGTTAAACGGAAAACCCTTTATGTAAGATATTATCTTATATTGCTATTTATCACCATAAGGTTATAAGGGATTTTGCATGTAAAACATCACTAATAGTGTGTTTATTCGTGCACAATTTGAATTACTTATCAGCCGAACTAAAATTGTCTTAGTCAAGAGTCAGGAGTCATGGAGTTTTAGCTAGTGGACGGCAAAACAGGGTGCATAACACTGATATCACATATGTACGTAACATTATGTACATTATAATTAGACGACCCATTTGGTGTAGCGGTTGAGACGTCGGCTGCAACACCTAGGGTTCTGGGTTCGATCCCCGGACAGTACAAACATTTGTGTGCATGAACATGTCTGTTGTTGTCTGGGTGGTTTCTATGTATAATATGTATGTATTTACAAAAGAAATGTATATAAGTATGTTATCCGTTGTTCAGTACCCATAATACAGGCTTCACGCTTAACTTGGGGCTAGGTGGCGCTGTCAGTGGATATTTATTTATTTTACAATAATATTAAAAATTTAATTTCAGACAATATTGGTCCGTGGTTAGTTCGGTAAAAAAACTTAAGAAGAAGCGTGAGTAAAAATATGCTATGTTAATATAAAATGATTATGGTTTGCCAATAAATAACAGAGTATCGAGTATACTTACTTGTGTCCATCGAGGTCCACTTCAACAGTATGGTTTGTGAGCCAAAATTCAAACTCTTTGTCCAAAGTCTCGATGTGGTTCTGCAGGAACTCGACATCATTGCTGTCATCCATTATCAGCTTCATCATCGGAATCAGCAACGGAGGTTGGGATCTGAAATCAATACATTCAGTTTTACTAGGTGGTAGACTCGGCACTGAGTTGTCTAGGAAGGTACCACCGCAGTGCCAGATATCGGCCAATGAAACAGCAGTGTGATATTGTTGTGTGTTATGTGTGAGAAACACTTTTGTGTTTCGGGATGAGTGCACTGTAGCTAGTGAAATTACCGGGTATCTGTCGTCTCGGGTCCCGGGCACAGTGCGGCATTGATGGAGGATAATAACTGTCTATCAGTTGTTGGTATCTTTCAATGCCGCTCTGTCATGGTTGCGCGTGTGGGCTTCCTGACCGGTGGTTCATTGGTTTAGACTGTTGCCTTCCAATCTGGAGAATGCAGGTTCAATTACCGCCACGTACCAATGTCTTTTCAACATTACGAAATTATATGTACGTTTCTCCAACGCGCTTACGGTAAAGGAAAACATCGTGAGGAATCCTGCGCACGCTTACGAAGTGCGTGAAGTCGGCGAATCCGTACTGGGCCGCGTGACGACTAAAGCCTGTACACCCTATACGGTTAGGCTCGTGCCCTCGGTGGAGACGTATAATGAGCTGAGGTGTTTTCTTACCTCATAGCGTAATATATCCTGCCACCATTGGGTATGAAGCCGATCCTCTCGACCACGTCCAGCAAGTTGGTGACCATGCCGCGCGCGGTGTGCCTCATCTCGGACAACAGGAGCCCTTTGATGATCCAGTAAGAGTCCCAGTAGTAGAATTCACGGAAACGACCACCTGGATATTTTAAATGTAGGTACTATTAATAACGGCAAAGGAAAACATCGTAAGGAAACCTGCGCACGCCTGCTAAAAACGTCGGCCAAACCGTACTGGGCCCGCGTGGACGACTAAGGCTATACACCGCGTACGGGTAGGCTCGTGTCCCACGGACTCTAATGAGCTGACGATGATGATGATGATTAGTTAAGTAATTTTGCCAGCATTAGTTAAGTCTATTATTAACGGCAACTATCTTGCAATTTCTAGTAATATTCAAACTGTTTAAATAAAGAAGTATTTTATTAAGTGGTAGACTCGGTACTGAGTCGTCTATGTAGGTACCATTGCAGTGCCAGATATCGTCCCGTAAAGTGAGATTTTCAACAAATAATGATGATGAGGAATCCCAACTTAAACTTCAGACATTGGCGGAAAGCCGGGGCGCTGCTCGTAAATAATAAAAACAATTGGTTTTTTAACACCACTAATCGTTGACGCACTTTTTATGAACTGTTAAAAAGGAACGTTTCCATATATTTTGTATAAGATTATTGATATGTGACGTCATTGCTCACTATCATCAATTACCTTATATTATTGGTTTCAGTGTATTTAAAATACAATATTGCAATAAACACAAGTGATCAATTAAACGACATATAAAATAGGTGCGCTTTTATAAATAAGGTTTGGTATTTTATTGCGGATGGTGAAAATACCGAATTTAAAATGTCACTTCACCTGGTACAATGATGGGATTGTCCACGTAAATGATGGAGTACAACTCAGGGTTGACCTTCACGTCGTTCTTCATTTTCCTCCCGAGCTGAAGCCATAGCTTGTTGAGGTCTGATGCCCATTTGTGGAGTAGAGGATCCTTAATCCCTTTGAGGAACTCTGAAATCACAAAGAAAAGGTATTTTTGATGTGGACAAACTAGACAACATCACCTAATGGTATGTATTTATAGTTGGTAGACTTGATACTGAGACGTTTAGGTAGGTACCACGGCAGTGCCAGATATCATACCATGGAACAGGAGTGCTATGGACTTTTATGTTTCTGCATTAGGGCGCTGTAGCTAGTGAAATCACTGGCTTTAAGAGACCTAACATCTGTTGTCTCGGGTGACGGGCGCAGTGCGGCATTGATTGAGGATAATAACTGTCTATCAGTTGTTGGTCTGCTTCAATGCCGGTCTGTCATAGTCAGGCGTATCACTGACTATCAGGTGAGCGTCCTGTCTGTCCGTCTTCTTAGTCGTAAACACTCTTGGCAGAGTGGTCGTGGTCATTAGGAAAGAAAGGTTGAGTGGCACGCTTGACAATGTTCCGCCACTCCGCTCTCACCGCCGCCTGTCTAGTGCACTGGTATAGGGGGGCCACGACTGCTGCCTTGTTCTGGTCGGTCCAGCGCATTGGTCCGATCGGTCTGCCGCGTTGATTGTATTGAGTGTTATAGATTACTTAATTCAAAATCCAGTTAATTGAATGCCAAATCATGACTGCTTGGAAAAGAAAGAAGCAGGGTCATTTCTAAATAATTTACTCACTAGGATCTTGCCTCCAGTCAGTGGGCACCCATTCCTCGAACTCAGCTCCCTCTGGCTCGAAATTCTCCATCACAAACTCCATGATCTGTGCTTTCGTGGGCCGGGAACCTGTCCTGAATAATAATTGAATGGTATAATAAATGCGCACAGTTGGTCCTTCGGGACGGATTAGCTGATCCGCCTACGAGGACCAAATATAATAATCCATCTTGTTTATAGTAAAACAATTGGATATGAGAGTTTAGGTCTCTCACTTCGCGTGATGGGCGTAGAGCAGTGTCAACGGGAAATAATGGCTGACTTCTTTCATTGATTTCCTTCCACTCTATTTGCCATGGTCAGGTGTATCACTAAACACCAAGTGTTACCAACACTAATTAACCATTAAAAAAGTTCACTAATTACCACAAGACCATGTAGAAAATTAATAAAAGGTGCAGCATCTATAGCATAAGATACTCGTATAAACGATTACCTGTTCATCATTTCCTTGAAGTGGTCCATGGTGATGTTGGGCGAGAAGCGTATCTTCATGTCGACGAAGGTCTTGGAGTCGTTGTACAGTCCCGCCATCTGGACCGTGTCTAGTAACGGTCCATGACAGTAGATTTCACTGGAACAGGAGATACTTTAATGAAAACCTAGCTTCATCTTCATCGTTTTGCTCCTATGACGACACATTTGGTGTAGCGGTTGAGACGTTGGCTGCTACACCAAGGGTTCGGGTTCGATCTTCGGGCAGTTCAAACATTTGTGAACATGTCTGTTTGTAATGGTCTGGGTGTTTTCTATGTATAATATGTATTTACAAAAAAAAAGTATATAATTATGTTTATCCGTTGTTTAGTACCCATAATACAGGCTTCACGCTTAACTTGGGGCTAGATGGGGCTGTGTGAATAATAATAATAATAATAACGTTTATTTCTAATGAATGTAAGTGGATATTTATTTATTAAAGTATAATTGAATGTCTTGGATTTTTATGCTCACATCATCAGCGTATAACGTCTCACTGCAGCGACAAGGCCTTCCCATACAATATAGTCATGGGGAGCTTGGGCCCTATGCAGATAGGTGAGTGTAAACGACAACCATCCTTAGATAGTAGCCAAGACCGATGGCTGAACGTGCGCTCCGAAACGGAATCTTCATCTTTTCGGTTCATCATCAGTTCATTACGTTTAATGGGTACCCCTCGGTGCGGCTCGTGCCCCTCGGTGGGGTCGTTACATTTCGGGGCACGAGCCTACCGGTGTAGAGTGATTAGGCCTTAGTAGTCCACGCGGACCCAATGCGGATTCGACGACTTCACGCACAACCTTTGAATTTCTTCGCAGGCGTGCTTGCAGGTTTCTTCACGATGTTTTCATTCACCGTTAGAGCGTCGGACATATATTTCGAAAATTTGAAAACACATTAGTACATGTCGGGATTTGAACCTCAGCCCTTCCGGTAGGAAGGCGACAGTCCACACCATTGAGCCACCGACGCTCTATATCTTTTCGGTTAATCAGTTGATTCAGCCAGTAATGTCACAAGCATTTCATGAAAATTTACCAAAATCCCCGTAGCTACGTTGTGCGTGAAGGCCTGTGGCCTGCAATGGGTCGTTAAAGGCTGATGATTGCCACAGATAATATATCTACATTATTACTTACATTTCAATGTCATTGATCCCTCGTTATATGGGTCCCGTATACGTATTATAAATACGTTCGTATTAGAATTATAATTTGCAATTCCAATGATAATTGTTAAACTAGTACTGTTTTATTCAGACACAACGACCTTTCAAACTCTGGAAGCTGTGTCAATTGTATTACAAGTGGTAACTTCTAAGTTACTTATTTGCAAATAAAGCCATTTTGAAATTTAATTTTCGATATATGTCATCAAGTAAACATTCATTTTGAATAATATATTAAAAAATCTTGCGGTATGGCACCAACAATTAAAAAGTTACGACGATTTAAATGCATGAATTGGGGTATTTAAAGAAAATAATCAAAAAAGTCATATCTCAACTACTATGAAACTTAAGACATTGCGTCTATCGGGGAAAAGTAGCGTAAGTCCCTCCCAAGACCCTAAAAAAAATCGGTCGGTCCATTATTTACCTCCTTTTCTCTACAGATTTGAAACCTTAGGCTATCTGCAGACATCAACAGCACTCAATTTGATATAAATTTTAAAATATTGTAAATAATTGATTGTTGTTGCGATTAGTGTCACTTTGCTGTGGACGCTACTGGTTGTAGGGGCCTTATAGTTAGAAATCACCAAAGATCGCAAACTACAACTTACCTAAAACATGTCGGAGGTAGATGACTCCTATCTGCCGCGACGGCGACAGCCATCAGCACACTAATAAAACACCACATCTTCATTTCACGAAATAATCCCTTAATGGCACTAACACTTAACTAATATCACTCGTAAAGGAACAAGAACCTTAAATCTATTATCACTTGGAACGTTTTTTGGTTGACTTTAGTCTTTGCTGTCTTATGTATTTAGGTACGTGCTAAGGACTTTTGACGATGTTCTTCTGAATGGCGAGCTGGTCATCTTGGGGGCTATGGCCACGGTTGGATGCGCCGAAGGGCACTACCCGTGCTAGACTGCAAATATCTGCAACAAAAGACAGTCGAACATGAAATTTAACCATGATCAACTACCTCATCTGAAGTGGTCACAGTTATGTTTATATGGCTGCGTGAACCGAGGAACGTGGGGCCAAATGAGGGGCAATGGGCAAATGGGGCATTAATGACTAGGTACACCAAACACATATGTCGTACACTCTTTTAAAGTGCCGGGTCGCATTTCTGAGACCTCTGGTCTTGCAAATGTTCATGGGCGGTAGTGTCACATCAGGAGAACCCAATGCTCGTTTGCCTCCTATTCAATGGTATAAAAACACTAAGATTATAGCAGGTTGGTATGGACCACAGACATCCGAATATACAATGAGACTGGACAAGCCGCCAAGTTTATAGGCAGTCCCAGTGTCGCAATTTCTTTTCGGTTCTTACCTGTGAAAAGTTATTATATTTCTTGGTAAATTTACTGATTCATTGCGATGATGGCATGTTACAATTACACAGGATGGCATTTTGGGAAAAAACGGTAATTTCTTCTAATATTCGTGCGTCTTGACTCGTCTCACAGAGCGTAAACTGGTAGCCAGTGTATGCTCGTTGAGCTTACATTTGTCGCACTTAAAAACGCGGCTTGCCCCATCTCCTGTATTGGGAAATCTGTGGTATGGACGATATAACGTGCCGTCCCGAAGCACGGAATCATCTTTCTTGGACAATCAGGTGATGTAGCCTGCAATATCTTAAACGAATCGGGAAAATCACAAGAAACCGCTTAGGTATGGCGAGAGTTTGGGCCGTAAAAACCACGCGGGTCCAATACGGATTGGTGGGTGATAACGACTACCATCCTAAAATTTTGGCAAGGACCGACTTGACGCACATATAGTGATTGACAAAAAGAATAATTATTTTTGGTGGCCCTCAATGTCCTAACCAAATTGTGAAAAATCACAAAAAGATACTTCATTTTGCGGCACACCGTGGGACCTGAACACACGACATCAACATCATCAGTGTACTCCTGTCCAATGCTGAACAAAGGCCTCTCCAATAGCACGCCACATAGACCTGTCCCTTGTCGAGGTGTTCACTCCAGAACACGGTTATCGGTTCTGCGACAAATGTGTCCAGTCCACTGCCTTTTTAGCTTGCTAATTCTTTACTTTCAAAGTAATGATTTTCAGCATCAAGTTAATAACAATATTAGTAAAACGAGTAGTTGAAATAAACGTTAGTTTCTGTCATTCCGTTGTAATTCATGTAACTTCTGATTCTCAGCTATTACCTACCGATGGGTGAAGGTTACGATAAAAATAACTAACAAAAGTAAAAGAATCCTAGTGACAAATAGTTGTGACACTATGCCAAGTTTTACGGCATTCGACCACGTGATGTTTGGGAACAAAATAGAGATATATTTCTATTACATAAAATTCAATATAGGAAAAATTCTAAGCTAAAATAATAAGAAGTTTTAAATTAATTGACAGCTTAATTAAACATGCATGTTCATAAATTCAATTTATGAGGTCTGAGAAACGAATCGATCCTGTTTTATGTAAATTAATATTTATTATCATTATAATTCTAAATTAATGAAACTGGTTTATATCTGCTTCAAAATTTGAATTGCAAGATTCCACTTGAACAAAAATACATACTCTGCAAGTTAAAAGCTTTTACATAATACTAGAAACAAACTATTTCCGAATATTAGGGAGTACTTTATGTCATTTGTAAGGGTCTTTTAAATGGGCTTAAGTTTACTTAACGCGCTTAGCAGAGGGCTACGTTACTTGATGACCTCTTCACAACAGTTTGTGTAGTATTTAAAAATTGTTTAATTCCATGTGTACGTACCGTAACTCTTTGAAAAAGACTTTGTATTGCTGCTAAGTTTAATTCTTTCTCAACAGTTCAAAAATACTGACACTTTTACATTTACGAAATTAAGTTAGTACTTTGGTAGTAACAATGCTCATTTTTGTACGTTGATACTTGTCATAGGCCCAAACTGAATTAAGTGAATTTCGATTTCTTTTGTAACGTTATTATCAAAATTTTAACATAATAGGAAAAAAACACACGAGCACACGGCTAGGGATGAAACGATACGAGTAAATACAAGTACACAATCGATACTTTTATCTGATACCAAGTATTTTTTCCGATACTTTATAATCAAGTATCGATTAGGTATCGGTTAAAAGTACTCATATCATATAAGTACTTTACTATAGTTAAAAAACCTTCATTTCAAGGTCTGCTTTTTCAAAATTTTGCAAAAAAACAATTCGATACGAGTAAGTATCGATACTTTTCAAGCGATACCGAGTAGGTATCGATACTTAACGACCGATAAAGTATCGAGTAAAAGTATCGATGCTTTAATGGTATCGTTTCATCCCTACACGTGGCTTACTCGGTCACAAGTGTTACCGACACCCATAAACATTTACAACACCAAAGGTCACATAAATTTCATTATAAAACTTTTTATTACATCTAATGTACTATTTAGACGACCCATTTGGTGTTGCGGTTGAGAGGTCGGCCGCAACACTAAGGGTTCCGGGTTCGATCCCCGGGCAGTACAAACATTTGTGTGCATGAACATGTGTAATGTCTGGGTGTTTTCTATGTATAATATGTATGTATTTACAAAAAAAAATGTATATTATGTTTATCTGTTGTTTAGTACCCATAATACAGACTTTACGCTTAACTTGGGGCTAGATGGCGCTGTGTGATTGTCAGAAGATATTTATTATTATTATTATTTATTATTATTTTACACGGCTCGAGTAGCAATGCTGACGGTGGCGAATTATCACAACAGCTGATTATGCAATGTATGCCGTCGTTGCAGCTATTTATAGCACATTACTTATTACCAGAGCCCTAATTAATTTGTATACTTATGGTAGATTTTAATTGGCAAACACCATTAGACATTCATTCTAGACTGCTGTTTCACGTGTCAGTTAAAATAAATAAATATCCACTGACATTCACAGCGCCATCTAGCCCAAGTTAATCGTGAAGCTGTATTATGGGTACTAACAACGGATAAACATACTTATATATATTTTTTTGTAAATACATACATATTAAACATACCCAGACAATTACAAACAGACATGTTCATGCACACAAATGTTTGTACTGCCCGGGGATCGAACCCGGAACCCTTGGTGTTGCAGTCGACCTCTCAACAGGAACACCAAATGGGTCGTATTTTTAGTCAAACATAAAATAAATAGGCTACACAGAGTCTGTAAATAGACATAATTACATGTTAATTTCATAGACAACTAAAAGACGCCACACTGTAACGAAAATATATCAAATATGAATGGTATCCGTAGATAAATATGAATGGATATAGAAAAAATAGTGTCTTCCTCGTTGGTAAAAACTATCATACAAACAACACGTGATATGGTGGTCCCACGCACCCCTGGCCACAATTGGCCAATCGCTCTAAATTGGCAGTGCGAAAACGTACAGGATGCGCGCGCGCATCTCTGACGCGCGGCAACGTCAGATCGAATAAAACAAGGCCTAATCATCCGGGGCTCATAGAATTATATTGAAATACTAACTTCAACTGAGTGGTGTTTTTTGTACGTGTTTAATTTTTTAATTTACAAGAAACACGGTACATAATAATAAAGTTGTCTTACATAAAAAATTGCGTTCTACATGTTTCGCCTAATAAAAGGCATGTAATAAGAAATAAAAACATAAATTTAGTTGCTTTCACACACATATAATAATTAGCCAAGAGTACCAACTAAGAATTAATTCACACTGTAGAAATTATGTTTCAATAACCATAGGTATAGCTTCTTACAAAACAATGAGCGGCTTAAGAATTTCAATGCTACCGGTATTTTATTATATATTTTAATACACATATTTAAGATACTTTTTATTTATAAACTAGTTCTGGGGGCAAACCTTAATACAAGTCGTTCAGGATTTCTTGTATTACGAGGATTAATGTTGCCTGCCTGATCAAATAGGTTGAGATTGTTTCTGACAAACTTACATATTTCAAAAATGTAGGCCTGGCAATGTTAGCAGCTTTAGTTTTCTAAACCACGGCTTACACGTCTAAAATCTTTCATCATCATTATTCCATCATTAATTTGACCACGAATGAATGTTAATGTCCAGCAGTGGACTGCGATATATTGAACAGAGAGTGTAAATAATGCTGAATAAAGAAAATACTGACAAACTAGTAGTAAAATAAAAATCCATAATTGTGCTACTCGCTCTCTCTCTTCAACCTTTCGCATTCCACTGCTGGACATAGGTCTCCCCCATTTGCGCCATATCCCGGTCCTCCGCTTTTCTCATCCAGTCTCCACCAGCCTTTTGCAAGAGTCGATCCATCGTGCCGGAGGCCGTCCTACGCTATCCTTGCTTCTCGTTACATTATTTAGGTAATCAGAACATCCGATTGGCGTTCAGCTTTAACTACTCTTTCTGTTCGGTGAACGACATTCGAAAACCATCCCGTCACGTCAGCCATGTTGTTGGCGATGTGCGTACTGCCCACAGCTACTTCAACTAGTTAATCGTGCGTCAGTTACTGTAGTTCTACTACGAAAGACGTTATTTCATATCCTATCGCATAGGAAAGTACCTGACATAACCCTCTCACGACACATAATCATATTGGTCGAGTATTCCTAAAGTGGTACATTAATATCACTTATTTATAAGCCGAACTGCGAAGGGACCAGGCGTCTCATCTCGTGATATGTCCGTTCCATCCACATCATAATATTAAAAAACAATTTATCTGTTTTATTCAGTTACCAATTTATGCAGGATCCATTGTCGCTACGAATTTCTTGCATATTGATTAAGTATCACTTAATATACATACATACTTTTAAGTTACTGTAACGATATCAAAGCCAATGTTTATTCCTGAAGATATAGAATCAGGCATATAGCACATAAAATTTCCTGTATTTGTCAGCTATAATGCAAACAGCATACTATATGGTAACTGGCAACTATATGTCGCCTGAAACACAGCACTGTTTACAAAGAAAGGACCATACTGAACTTGCTAAATTATGAAATACCTAAATAAATTAACAAAAGCCAATCATTTGCAATTCCAATATCAATAATTTTATCGCCTGCCTTACCCGAGACAAGAGAAACAAGAAAGACCTATGTCTAAAAACTTAGGCCTGTATTCTAGAACGAGACTCAAAGTTGATCTTTATTTAAATTGAATTGGAAAGGGATAACGCTATATACGATAAATAGCGGCATCCCTTTCTAACTCTATTTAAGTAAATATTAGTGCTTGAGGCTCGTACTATATTCTAGAAGGGCCTTAATTCCCTCAATTTTATTCTAATCCTAAATCGTTAATGGGACACTCTACACAAGTACTTCCAGGTCACAGTGATGTAATATCAACAAAGAATTCCAAGGAAGTTACTGCGTGCTGTAGAATTAGCCATCCATATAAGAAATCTGCCTCAAATAGGAACTGTCAACAGCAAATAAATTTCATTAAAGCGATATTTCAAGAAGCCAGTGGAAATAAACCACCGAACACAAATCCCATTTGTAGATACCAATTGTGGACTAAGATGTAAACATTTAAGATAATGAATTTAGTACTAATAAACGGGATGATACAGGGCTTGGAGACGTTGAATGTAAAGAGTTTATTACTGAGTAGGTGGCTCAGCTTGAATAAATTCAGTTGTAACAATTGAGGCTAATATGCGAAGAACGTACGCCTTAAATAGAAACTGAAAATTGGCACTAACTTTTAAGATAAATTCTCAGAAATAAAATGACCTTTGTTTACTAGTATGAACAATATAAAATCCCTGTCCATTAAATATTTCAGTTATCATTAATGAAACATTAACAGGTTATGAGATAGCTGCATGCATAAGTTATCTGCAAACATTTCAAGACGTCGTTTGGTGGCCAAATCGAAACAAAATTTTCGTACCGGCTAAAAAAAGTGTTAAGATGTGAATATATGGAAATTTGCCCCAAGGCAGTGTATAATGTAGCCCGCGTGCTTATATCGATCTTATTTCAGTTTTTTCCATAACAGTCAAGCTTTTGATATAGGTATTTTCCGGGATAAAGGACCAAACAAGGAGTGGAAAGGTCTATATTGCGATTTAACATCTTTTCACAAGTTAAATAACTGTGGTAATTAACAAGGGAGTGTGATAAATGTGCGGAATAACCGGTGGCCATAACTGTGTTGTGGTGGTGGTCAGCACTAATTATTTCTTTTTCTTTTTCTCAATTGATTATCTTCATCAAATCACCACTTTTATTTATTACTAACTAGGTACGTGTATTTTGCAATTGTAGACCATAATAGTTCCTCATCATCATATTTTGCCTAAATTCCAAATAATATCAGAAAAAACATTTTGCAAAGAATTATAGAAATTAGTGACTGTTCAAAAATGCTACGACTGCTTCGTGTAACTAATTAAAAACATTCTCACGACCACAACAATCTCTCATTACCATTTTCAAGGTCCACATGGAACGCATAAAATCTATATCAGAAACGTTGATCTTAGTACATTCAACTGCACTAACATCTTGCTGTTGGATTTTGACGTCTACTTCGTTTGTAATAGGATCAGGTATTGCAAATGGTATATGCATACACGGAACACCTAAGTGTGGACATCCGCTGTTTGATTTACGACCAGCCAATTGACCCGATGTATCAATTGGAAGATTACAAGTTACCTTCGTCCAACCTTGGTTAGGCTAGATAACAAATCTGAAAAGCGAGACTCTGGACGCACAAGGGGTTTGTCTGGACGTTTCTAGAATTCGGCCGAGAAGGATCTCCGTAGACAGATCTAGAGTAAACTTAATTTAACTCTGTGTTAATTTCTAAAGGACTGTCTGAATTTGAATACCTATGTGGATTTGGAACAAGATACACTTGATGATCTGTTGTTGCGGACAGACATTTACTTTCATAGAAATTGTTTATACATTCTATTCGAGAAACAATATAAAGACTGATAAGGATGATGATTAAACTTTAACTGAATTCCTATTAAAACTCTGCACTTCAAAAAAAATTTGTAAATAAACGGAGGCATTTGCCAGCAAAATATATCTTTAAAAAACTTTAAACTGTCTTTAATCTGACTGCCAGATTATTATGTTAGTATATTGACATGTGAAACAAATAAATTTGTCTTTTTGTAGTTGGTATACTCGTAGGAATATCACTGTTTGCAAATAATAAACAAGAATGATAATTTTGAATGTTATTATCTCCTATTCATTCTATTTTTTTATGTTCAAGAAAGATTCTTACTGTTGTAAAGTGCTCTCATCGTCAATTTCAATTATGACAAGTCCAGTCGTTTAGGCTTGTTAGCCTATTGTCTCAAAAACTACTAGCACGATTGGCTTTGCGTTTGAATTTGCGTTTAAAAAGGATTAATTAAGATAAATTGATGTTATTAAATAATAAAGCTTTGAGATGTAAAGACTACATGAAGATTTGGGAAACTAAAACTTTTTTGACTGTTATATCGCTATTGAATATCATACAAGATCCGGATGACGCTAAATAAAAAATAGGTCAGTACCAATTCGAAGTACATTAGAAGGGAAGTTTGTTATAGATCACGAAGTTAATTATTAGATAGAGCTCCGTTGGTTACATTTTTTTTATTATTACATATACTAAAAATAATACACTATGAATCCAACCCACAAAACTCGCACTGACCTAACTAACAATTTGCAATTGTCTGGTCAGCCAGCATTGCAGTTCATAAGAAAGGCCTATCGTTCTGCACGTCAATTAACTTTGGACTCTATTGTAACGTCCTAAAGTTGTTTCATAATAGAGTCGATGCACTTTCTGCTTGGAGTTAAGACATCATTGATGTTGATGTAACACAGTCTTCACGTCCTAGGTTTAATTGGAGTCATGACACTGTATTGTTCTTTTTTGAGCTGAATTTTTAGATTCTTTGGGTTCTTCTATAATGTCACCTGGTGTAGAATCTATTATTATTATCATCTTTAGTGTTTACAATGACACTATTTTCGGTGCGCATACAATAAAAGTCACTTTCACGGATTCTAATCTCATGATAGACTAGGACTCGAAAGCCATTGTTTATTGTGAGTCGTGAACGTGATTATGATAATATATAAAAAAATCTAAGGATCATTTTAAACCACCTAATTTTAGAAATTTATTTTAAAGTCATAATGACGATCATGTGATACCATATTTCAAATAACACCTAACTAACCTACTGACAGCTACATCACTATCTCCGATCACCTCATAGGAATTTACCTGCCAAATACGCGGAGGGCTGCTATAACAGGCTCTGACGTCACACGGGGGTGTGACAGCTTGGTATGTTAGCCGCTTCACGTGCGCACACGCACGCACGCCATGCTGCGCCGGCGCAGTGGGAGGGGGTCACGTGATACTGCATTATGAAGTTTGCAAACAAAATTCCTTGTAATCACCTGAAGTGACGGTATCAGTGGTTTTTCATGCACCGTTACTAGACAAATACAGATGGTAAAATGTACCTTGATAAATGGGCAAAATAAGAGCAAAGCTTCAAAGGTATTTTTGAGTTCTAGCTGACGTCTCAAGTTTTACACATTATAACGATTCCAAGGATTTGGAGAATCTGAAATATTTCATTTCTGTCTTGATACTCAAATTTTAATTTGATTTATGATCTGACAAGAGTTCTATACTTATTTAATTGGTAATCATGGAGCAAAACAGAATTACAATGGCGCAACCTCGACAATTGTCGCAGACAAGGAAACAATAAATTTAATGCGATGTTATTCTTGGAGATCTTAATGGTGCATGATATGGTATCGATATTTTGTAAAAGACCGAATTTCAAAAAGCAATGGGTGTGTCAAATAACTCAGGCGTTGGCAAGAAGCAGATTCTTGACTTAATTACACTTGGCATGGCATTTTGGCATGCGATCATTTTCCATGACGAGAGCAACATCCGAGTCGAAATGTATCGTTACGATGATCCTTTAGTTTTACTTTTTGCTAAATCATACATAGATTGTACGAGTCATAATATGTGTATGATACACATGTCTCATGGATTAGTTGCTTGGAAAGACAAAACAAACTTATCCAATTGGTGAATGCTTCTAAAAGGGTATATTGATTCATTTATTTGGCAAATAAAATTGATAATAAGTACAATACCTATTTGTAAATTATATATTAAGAGTAATTAATATTATTTATAAATGAGTACACTTTCAGGTTTTAACTCCCAATAGATTGTTGCACCTTTATATTTTGGCAACACGATCTATTTCGTCGATAGTTAGGTTATGTGGTCGTTGGTCTATAAAGATCAGTGGGCCTAACATACTACCTTGTGGCAATCGACTTTCACTGAACAAGGTTAGAGTAAATTCGCAATGTCTCGGACTAGTTTATAATGAAGGCCGACCTGACAGCCAACACATTCACAACAATACAATATCTATTTGCGTTACGCTTCACTTTTGAGTGGATATTGCAAAATATTTAAATAATTTTTGTGTTACAAAGGGAACAGGACGTTCAGGACGCTCACCTGATGGTAAGTGATACGCCTGACCATGACAGAGCGGCATTGAAGAAACCAACAATTGACCAACAGTTATTATTCCCCATCAATGCCGCACCGCCCGTCACTCGAGACAACAGATGATAGGTCTCTTATACCCGGTAATTTCACTAACTACAGTGCCCTCATCCCGAAACACAAAAGTGCATAGCGCTCTTATTTGACGGGACTAAATCTGGAACTGCGATGGTATCTACCTAGACGACTAAGTATCGAGTCTACCACCTCGTATAATATATACATATTTCAATGTTCGTAATAACAACTTTAAAATGTAGTTAATATTAGTGCTTTTGGTCACTGTGGCTGTGTTTCAGGTTAAAGCATAAAATATACGTGAAATTTGTGCATACGTTCTGTTCATCATAGAAAAGAATGGAATAAATATCTTCATTAAAGATAATAATATTATAAATATAGTATCGATTCTATTCAATGATTTAAAGGCACATTTAACATTTACAAACAATATAAAACCGGTTTCAGGATTCTAAGTCACGGAGTTAGTGCTAATTTACGATCGTTCAAACTGGTTGGAACCAAATTTTTTGCTAGTCTGCGCTGTAAAGGTTACAGTTACCTTTTAGACTTTGTTTACTACACTTGAGCCAAAAATGTAGGTAATTCAAGTTTAAGTCGTTAAGGTTCAACTACTCTCGCGTGCAAGTAAATCGACTCAAGCCTCAAGTGCGCATAAAAAGTGATATAACTAAAAAATGACTTATTTTACCTCTATATAATGTTTTACATAATTAAAGCCTAGTAATTAGGCTTTCAAATGGTAGCATAATATCAGTAATTTAAATAAACACTTGTACTTAGAATGCAACTGAACGCAACCTCCCGTAAACTGCTCTGCGCTCTATTCACAACTTGCGCGACACAACCCCCTATAAAACCCCCTGTAATCGTTTTTTTCTTATCAGTCGCTCATTAGACGTTGACCTGAACACATCTCTGCAAATTAAAGCCGTCATTTGAAGAAAATTATGGATACAACACCTGAAGAAGCCGCTCAAGTCGTTGCCCTGTTGCAAGAAGGGTTGAACCAGCGAGAAGTCGCTCGTCGTTTGAATATGAGTCAGTCCGCTGTCTCGAGAGTATACAGAAGGTTTCAAGAGACTGGTGCCTTCACTCGGAGGCCTAATACCAGCCGACGCCGGTGCACCTCGGAGCGTGACGACCGGTTTTTGGTCTCGACCTCTCTCCGAAATCGACACCTTACCGGCGTAGATGTGCAGCAGGAGCTACGTCAAGTTCGCGGGGTGACTGTCAGTCAGTGGACAGTTAGAAGAAGGTTGAAAGAAGCTAACCTTACTCCGAAAAGACCCGCTACAGGCCCGAAGTTGACCACAGCTCATCGTCAAGCACGCCTTCACTTTGCTCGAGAACATTTGGATTGGAGCATAGAGCAATGGCAGTCAGTCCTGTTCACAGATGAGACGAGGATGTGTCTCCATGGCAGCGACAGGAGAGGTCGGTATACCGTCGTCCCGGTGAACGGTTTTCACAGTGCTGCTTTGTGGAAACCGTTGCATATGGTGGCGGATCTTGCATGATGTGGGCTGGAATTTCCTTAGAAGGCAAAACGGACCTTGTTTTCGTTCCTGGGGGAGGCCGGGGAGGAGGTCTGACCAGTGATCGTTACATTGAAAATGTTCTACTGGATCAAGTTGTCCCTTATCAAGGCTTTATTGGGGAAAATTTCATCTTGATGCATGACAATGCCCGATGTCACACTGCTCGGGCCACACGTGATTTCCTGAACGAAGTTGGAATTCACACTATGCATTGGCCAGCGCTCAGCCCCGATTTAAATCCCATTGAGCACATATGGGACGAGCTCAAAAGGAAAGTTAGAGCGAGGAATCCAGCTCCGACAAACATCAATGAGCTCAAGACTGCGTTGGTAGAAAAGTGGGGTCGAATACCACAATCATCCATTAAAAAGTTGATAAGGTCGATGAAGAATCGCATGAGAACAGTGATCAGAGCTAGAGGAGGGAATACAAAATATTGACACGAATATTTTTTTTATCTTACGCACATTTTGTTTCATTTAAACACAATAACCCCATACTGTGAAATTGTATGAATTTTCAACATTTTTTACATTATCATTAGCATTAACCTTTTTTACTAAACTACTGAATCGATTTTCATGCAACTTACACCATTTTAAAGCTCAATTACTAGGCTTTAATTATGTAAAACATTATATAGAGGTATAATAAGGCATTTTTTAGTTATATCACTTGTTATGCGTACTTGAGGCTTGAGTCGATTTACTTGCACGCGAGTGTATAATAACATTGAGTAACGATTAATTGCAGTTGAAGGTTATGCTTAGAAGTTCGTTAACATTGAACTTACAATACTAAAGCTTGTCTGATTTGCAAATCACTATACATGATGTTTTAAACACAACATAAAGAAAAAGAGTAAATCTTTTCATTACCATAATAATGTTTAATTCGGAACTGATAGTTTAGTTAAACAATAGAAAACAAAAAATACTTCAACCCATTTTGGGATAGGATAAAATTCATGTAAGCCAGCTATAAGGCTTACCAATTTCTAAATTATTTAAAATCGTTACTATGTCTTTTGTAAATAAATATATAAAATTATTAATTGATGGCATTTAGCAAACGCAAATTTATTTATCTCTCTCTCTTCAACCTATTGCAGTCCACTGCTGGACATAGGTCTCCCCCATTTTGCGCCAGACAAATTATTTATATTTTTACGAAAAATTAATAAAATATATGTACATATTAAAGAAGTAGTAAAAACAAAACAAATCATCTACTAATAATTCATGACATTATATCAGACATACGTAATGTTTTCACAAGCCAAAGCAGTAGCAGTAGCTCTTGTTAAAACTGAAGGAAATACATAATCAAATAAGTTTAGGCAGGTCACTAGCTCCTCATTAGTTATTTGGTAAGTTACACATCAGTATAGTACTCAACTCGACCTCTCAAAGTCGCAGACAAGAAAGAGTATATCTTGAAAATCTAAATATAAAAATAAACCATATTATAGCAATAAGAAGGATGTCAGAGCACTCCAGACAGTACAATCTATATCGTGGGCGTCCTTAAAAGGAAAATTAGATCAATTTGCACACTGCTCCTCGACCTCATGCGTATGCGTGTCAGTGACAAGAATGCAAGAATATTCACGAATGTTCCTGGCGTTTGAAAGTACCTTTTTAGATGATGAATGCAACTGTTTTAGTATATCTGAAAAAAAATAATAATATTAATTTACACAAAATGGATGAAGATCGTCTTCGTCCATTATGTGAAAATTATTCGATCAACTTGACTGTAATGCTTTATTATGAAAATGATTAAATCCCAATAACTCCTCATCATAATCAGCCTATATCGTTCCACTGCTAGGTCTTCCCACACAGCATAGCCTAATAACTCAGACTTTCGTTATGTTTACTCATATCAAATCTTTTTTTGATAATGTTAGATTTTATTAACTGGCGCACGTTTAATGCCAAACGTGCGTCAGTCAATAAAATCTAACATCATGGCATCAGTGCTGTAAAATTATCAATGATGTATGATAAGAAGTAATGCACTGTTAGTTGTAATAAAATGACATATATTAATAAAATATATTTTGACAGATCGAAAAAAGTAACTATCTTGATCTAATTATGTTGCCAAGAAGGATGTTGTTATTGGCACCTTCTCATTAACCCTTCAGTTTATTGAACGCTTTATTAAAAACATAATTTTCATATTCTTTTTGACTTTTCAATAATTATTTATAGGTTCCCGAAAGTTATGTTTTGTATGTTTTGTTACAAAAACACCTTGTTTAATACCTTTAAGATTGAACTGATGTTATTATATTATCTATGGCCACACTTAACAGTCAATAAACAACATGAAGTATAGCTATGGGAAGAGGGGGCCATAATCCACGAGGCGGACCAAAACAGATACGTTTTGGTGTGTTAACGACCAATATCGTAAGACAGTAGCCGGACATAAGGTTTAACGTGCCTTCCGAAATATGGAATGACTTCAGATAAAGTTTTTCGGTCAATTGTCCGATGAACGACCTTTTATAGAAATATATACTTGAACGGTCGTCAACCGAACACACTAACAGCTGCGTCATCGAAACCTTAAACTTAACAATAATTACAATGGCAATACAAACTGAAACACCGAACGGATTGTACTCGTAGACACTTGATTATAATAAACTGAGCTCATTTTTTATAATTCAACTGTCAATATCACAATCATGATAGTCATTATGACGTCATGGATCATACCAAAGCGTGTTTGCAGATCGCACAAAAAGAGGCGTGTAGGTACACACTTTTTCAATGAGTTCGTTGGCCTAACAAATTCAATTGTCTTTTGTGATTCAAGATGAGGGCAATGTAGCTAGTAAAATTACCAAGTATGAGAGCGTTTACACTGTTCAGTGTCTCGAACACTGCCCTGACAGGCGCAGAGCAGTGTTGGAAGAATATAATTACTATTATTCATTTCCCTCATCTGTCATGGTCAGGGTATCACTTACCACCAGGTGATCGAACTGAACGTTCCGTTAATTTCATGTCATGAGAATGACAAATTAAATTCCAGATTTGAACGTGGTGCGTTCCACTTATTGTCATCCCACGTGGAGTGATAAGGCCTGTTCCGTCACGTTGAACCAAGGTCACACGTGCGATTCTTGTATTCCGTGGATCGGATCGAGTTTATAATTTTGCATGGTAACATATCATTATGTCTAGACTGCCAGCCAAAACTGGCTTAGAGAATTCGACAGAAATCACACAAGGTCGTAATGAAAGTAATTGGTTTTATCGTTTGCGTTCAATAAACTTTGTTCATACCATGCGACTCGCAGACAATATTTTATATTCTGCTGCTTGAGAAAAGTTTGATATTATGCATTTTATAAGCATTGACAATTGTTTGGAAACCAAGTGTTTCTTTGTGCTTTTTTAACCTGTAATTTAAATAAATTCTTACTAATGTACCATAAACGAATGATACCTATTCGAAAAAAACCAGATGATATGTTCGATCTTTTTGTAAAGGCAAAATAGTTAAGAAACAAAATGACCTTCGCTTTTTTCAAGTTAAATATACGAATATTTAGACGTCAGCACTTTTTCTATACGATGTTTTAGATTCGGCAATATTTGCTATCCGCGGTTCGTACGAGTAACACATATTAATCATGGTGCAAATACAACACTGTATATTTTTGCTGATATTACTTTTGCTTTTATTTTCAATTTATTTATAACTTATCTTAACCATAAGATTTAGGAATAAAATCATTTAAATATCGATTCTATCATATTCATAATCTAGATTGTGATTTTTATTTGTAAGAATAAAAAGACCTTCATGTGTTCATGTCACGTTGTGTAAGTGTGCTGAATACATGGAATATACGCGTTGAACACAATAGCATTGGATCACAATACTCAACGCGGACATGGACGATCAACGCAAGTAATCCTATGTGCTTAGTTACAACCATAAAAACAAGTAGTGAGGAACCGCACAATACGAAGCGCAAAATTCAAGGATAACCCCGGGGAGTGTTGCCAAACCGTTTATTTCTGGACAAGGATGAAGCAACCGTCCAAGATCACGGTTAAATCTGCATTCAAAGTCGTCCGAGCGGCTCGACTTACCGATAAATAAGTTCAGTTTGCACAACACAACACAGTGGCACCGCAGTGCTGTTTCCTTGACGATGTTAGTTACGCGTGGTACAGCGCGACGAGCAACACGTCCGCACCGATTCGCGGTTGGATATCAACTGACTGTTCGCCAGTGAACTCGCACACAGGTGTTGAAGTGACGTTTACTTATGTATGCGATCAATCAACACTGAATGACGCTCTGTAAAACTTCAGCGTTCTATAAACTCGGATTTGAAATTGTTACGTAAAATGTAGACATTCAAACTTATACATGCAGTTGCACTAGAGTGTTTGCTGGTAATGGTAATTACGTAACGTTTGTTTAAGGTTTAAATGAATGCAGACAGTGCCTGTTTATTTTGCATGTATCTGTAAGTGAGATAGGAGTAACATAAATGTTCTTGATGTACAGATATTGTAATGTATCTTTGTATTTAATGTCATCATCATCAGCTCATTAAACGTCCCCACCGGGGCACGAGACTACCCGTATAGGGTGATATTAATGTAATGTCTCCGAATTGTTATTATAACATTGTTATGTTAGATTCAATCTGCAAAACCTCTTCTTGCAGTTACATAACCATTGGACAATGTTGCAAGTTAAGTAAATGAATTGTGGCTTTTTATGAGATTTAGTATTTTTCATATTTGTATAATTTAAAGTCATTCGACTCCACTATTGGAAATTAAATTTATTAATTTATCTTTTTGGAGTTTCAGCGAGTTCAACTCGCTGATCTAGCGAGCTATGTCTGTATCTTTAACTCTTTTGATAACAAAATCATTTCTAATTTTATACCTAAAAGGGAACCCGAGAATAGCTCCGTTGTCCGTTTAATGACTTTGAACTTGTGAACTAATCCGCAGTTAATGTCCAATTAATTCAATAATAGATATGCAATGAAATTAATCGTTTCACGTTTTCATAGATAAATGTTATTTTCTTCGTATCTTTACGCGTTTAACGAAGAGGAAGAGCAATATTGTGTGATAACGTCAATTAACATTTTAATCGTTTATACAAATAGTTTTTTAAGATGGCCGTCTTTTTTAAGCATAATGCAAACATTTTTCTGCTAGTGCTACATCATTTTGGGAAGACTTAGTTGAACTGGTTTTTACTTTTTTAATGCGGCTGGCCATGGCCCTAAAAACTACGCGGTTTCAGAACAAAACGAAATGATTGCCTTCTATCTCCGCATCATCTTTTTTCTTTACATCATCACTATATTATAATATATCATCTATATCTAGAAGTCGTAATCTGTCGGATACCTTAACAAGGTCATCACTGCATTTGGTTGGATTTTTGGGCAAATTGACTTTGGGTAGAATCGTGGTGAGAGATCGGCCTACGCTCCTTTTTCTGTTACGTAGACTTCACTCAAGCACCTGTCAGCCCCATAGACCAACGGCTCTACGCACTATGTGTCCTGCCTATTCCAACTCCATCAAATGAAGTCATTATTATTTATAAAATATACAAGGTAAAAATGATGATATTAACGGGAAACAGTTAAATATAACGTGGATGTGACGTATGTCACGTGCACCAAACTCTGAAGACTATTTGAATAAAAGCGGGTCATTGGATGCGCTTGCGCACGTGTCGCCGACTGTTTCCGTCACTGCAAACGAAATAGATTTATTTTCGATTTCGTCTTATTCAGATGAACTTTATTCTTGATAGGATAATAGGCGACTTTGTTATAACAATATTTTTTTTATCCTTTATAGGCAGACATTTGACCGCCATCTCACCTGATGGTAAGTGAAGATGTGGCCGAAGATGGATCATGCCTGCCTAGAAACAGCCTATTCACTCTTGCCTTGAAGACGGCCAGGTTGTAATGATCGGGAACACATAAGGAGGCAAAGAATTCCATTCCTTTGCGGTGCGCATTAGGAACGAGGCACCAAAGGCTGTGCGGATGTGTGAATGTCTACCACGTAAGGATGGAACGCTCGCCTCCGTCTTGTATCCCGATGGTGAAAAGGGGCTGGTGGAATTAACGCGTGTAACTCCATCGCACACTCACCGAAATGTAGCCTGTAAAAAACCGACAGCCGTGCAACTCTACGACGATGCTCGAGGCTTTGCAGCTTAGCGTCAGTCAGAGTAGGGTCGCCAATGAGCCGCTCAGCACGCCGCTCAATCGAGTCCAAAGCAGCCAGTTGGTATTTGGCTGATCCATCCCATAGGTGGCAACAGTATTCCATACAAGACCGGACTTGGGCTTGATATAATGCTAGAAGCTGTCCTGGGGTGAAATACCGCCTAACCTTGGAAAGGATCCCAAGCTTTTTTGCTGCAGTCTTTGCTTTGGACTCGATATATTGGCCGAAGTTGAGATTGGCAGTGAGATGAACACCAAGAAGCTCTAGGCTATTACTTTTCATACTACTATAAAGTACTATGTCCAGTATTGGAATACGATAGGTTGGAGTGAAGAAGAAAATACTAGTCTAAGTCAGCCATTCAGCAAAAAAAAAATATAAAAATAGATAAATTGCCGGACAAACAACGCACCTACTAAATCTCGAAAATATCCTTCTGTATCCATAAAATTTAACAAAATCTATAAGTTGTTTATTTCCGACATAGCTCAACGGAGCAGCAAGTTGAAGTGGCAGTGAGCTGGTTACGTATGTCGCGGAACCGATGGCCGTTCGAGCAGACGAGTTCTGGAGTGGAGACCGCGTCTTGTCAAGCATAGCGTAGGACGCCCTGCGGCCCGGTGGACCGACGACTTGCGAAAGATCGCTGGATGAGAAAAGCGGAGGACCGGGATATCAATGGAATGGGGGAGACCTATGTCCAGCAGAAGACTGCGATAGGTTGAAGAGAAAAGAAGAGATAATTTTACTAAAAATTACAAAATTTACAAACATTAAACTAAGATTAACACATCACGTATAAAGGGAAACGTGACTCACGATTGGCAGTTACGACATACTTATAACCAAAGATAATGCAGATTACCACTGTCAAGGAGTCGATAACAAGTTGATGACGTCTCATCATGGAAATCGAAAGATATTCTGAGCGATAAAATAAAATATATCTTGAAACTTTGCCAGTAATAGATATCTTCTATTTATAGACAAACAAAAGTATTTGCTATCCAATAAAGTTTATAGTAAGTTTCTTTTTATTGAACAGGAGGCAAACGAGCATACGGTTCACCTGATGGTAAGTGACAACGCCGCCCATAGACATTTGCAAGACCAGAGTGGACCATTGCATGTGTGCACAGAGGGAGATAATATTTTTCGGACACCCATCCGCCGCTGACAATTCGATAATTGCTTGATTTATCAGAGCATCAACAGAACGCACTAGCCGCTAGGCCATCGTACAACAATCACGGCACGTGAAATACTCTACCTCCCTTTACGTTGCACAAGAAGCCCCACACATTCAATTGTTTGATTCAATACAACACGTGCACACAAACAAGACTGTCTCGACTGCAGGCCTCATATCGCTGGAAACAATGCAAATGTCACTTTGGCACCTTACGTCAAGGGTCAATGTGTTTTGCAGGTTTTGTAGAGACTGACGTTGAATTTACACTTACTCATTCCTCGCAAATCACCTTCGGCACACATGTAAATTCTGTACAAACAATAAACTTCCTACAATGTCTGGTTTTTTGGCGGTCAAAGTTCAACATAAAAATATTATAAGCGCGACAGTTTGTATTTATGAATGAACGCTTGTTGCTGTTTACGCAAAAACTACGAATAGTCTAAATTTAAAAATCGTATTCTTTATCATTATCAGCTCATTATACTCGTCTGTCCCCACCGATGGGGACGAGCCTACCCGTTTAGGGTATGATGGGCCTTCACCCACGCAGGCCCAGTGCGAATGAGAACTTTTTTAAAATGATCGATATTTAACCATTTAACACATACGTAATAAGACAAATCATGATTTGTTTTCGTCTTTCACTATGGTTCCTAAAAAATTCTACAGATATTGACAAAAGTATTAAAAAACGTTCGTTCTTTAATGTTTTTGTCAATATCTGTAGATATTTTTTTTTCGAACTGACTACTGCTGTTGGCCGCAGATGGCCATTACAGCTTCACCGAGCGCGTGGCGAGCGCAGATGACTCCCAGCCTTAAATACACGAGGAGCCTAAGGGCGTCTCAGACGACTTCTCATTATACCTAGCCTTTTATAGGCTCTGCTATATGCACAATGGTCCACTGCTCGGACTTATTGCGTAAACCAACCCCACAAACATAGGACTAGGCTTTGCTATCTCCAATCCGCCTGCCAAGCGTAGAGATTATGGCAAACCTTCACTTCGGATGAGGGTGCCTAAGTATGTCCTATGTAGCTAATTCTAATTGAAATTTCACTGGCTGTTAAACTAAAAGTTTAAGTACCTAATTTTAATATCAGTGTGTTCTTAGTTTACTAAACACATTATTTTTTAAATGTGTTCTACATTATTATTTTAAAAATTAATTTATTTAATTCACTTAAGTGTTAATTCTCTACATGCAATCATTTTAATACAAATCAAAGCTTCTATCTCATTATTCCTTTACAAGTGTTGTAAATGTTGTAAGGTAAATTAAAGATGATTATGAAATCAACTTACCAATGCCAGTTACTAAACCTATCAACAGTTACTTAGAACTCAGTTCCAAAGTCCAATTTAAAATTCACACGTTGCATGACGCAGCTATATTGGCATGATGGTAAGGGCCCTAACACCATGTTATTTCTTCATACAAAGCATATTACGTTAGCGTGTGTTATTTATTTAAAGGTTGGCACTTACGCAGATAGTCAATTCAAAAGGAGTTAACAAAATATCTGGCGCAAAATGGGGGAGACCTATGTCCAGCAGTGGACTGCGATAGGTTGAAGAGAGAGAAACAAAATATTTTCATTAGACAAATGTTATACCTAGCAGAAATGTTTGTGACCTAATACATGTTATTTGGACAAGTTACGTAAAAGTTGAAGTTTGTTTTTTGTTTATGGTAAATTACGCAGATCTGGGGTACTACCTGCCTTTTCTCGAAGAGTTTCGTCGTATTTTTGAACATTAATAGAGATAGACTCATTAAACATACCAAAGTCTCAATTGAATAGCTCATAGACTTTAGATTTTATTGATATCCAAAACCCGCTGATTTCGTCACTTACACACCGATGATCATCAAAATGTTTGGCTACGTCCTGAAGTGCTAGAAAGCTGAATTTGGTATGTGACCTAAGTTTAGTATACAACCAACAAAAAAAAACTTGTAATTTTAACCCCCCATCCCCTAAAATGGGGAGAGTTTATATGAGACTTTCAGCAAATTCATGAAGTAGGACCTGAAGTTTTTTAGTTACTGTCTACAGTCTGTTTACACGTGGCTGTAGACAGTAACTAAAAAACTGAAATCCCACAAAACAAACATTTCATGTAAAATGTCGCCAAGACGACCACATAAGGTTTGCCCTGTGAAAAAGATATCAGCTTAGATCTCAAGTAGAGCCAAGCTTTTGAAACTACACAGACAAATTTTACTGACCCTAATTTTAACAAATTAAACTTAACCAGTAAATATGTATGGCTTGGCTGATTCATTACTGACTCCAGATCAGAAACTAAATATTTGTAATATTCGTAACCTCAATGAGAGTAGCGAAACGGCGAAGTACGTATTTACTGGTTAAGTAGAATTTCCTTCATTTCTTTCAATCAGCGCGCGGGAATCCAGAGGGTTGGCATCATGGCTAAAAAAAGGTATCTTCAAAACCTTCTGTTTTTGGTAGAACCACAATCACTACTGTTATTGTGGTGTGGTGGTTGTCTTGTTCGATTGTCAACCGAGCCTACTAGCCACTACGCCATCAAGCCCTTTGGATACGAGACCTTTAAATATATCCAGTGTCACCAAGTGACATTCGGAACGCGCGCACTCGGCGGCCATGATGCCAAGCCTCTGGATTCCCGCGCGCCGATTGGTCGATACGGACGTGCCTCCTGACGTCATTCACTCCAGCGCACGGTTTTAGAAACTGATAGGGCGATAGCGATTTTACGTATAATTTTAACTTGTTGAATTTGTTTTAGGTAGTTTTATTAATCTCATAATTCTACTTACACTAGGTAGTAGACTCGGTACTGAGTCGTCTAGGTACCACCGCAGTACCAGAAATCGTACCGTGAAACAGGAGTGTTATGCACTTTTGTGTTTCGGGATGAGGGCACTGTAGCTATAGAAATTACTGGGTATAAGAGATCTAACATCTGTTGTCATGGGTGTCGGGTGTTGGTCTCCTTTAATGCCGCTCTGTCATGGTAACGTTTATCACTTACCATTAGATAATATCCTAATTTGAATACATGGGATTTTGACTTTGACAATTTATTTTCATTTAAATTCTGCTCGTTTGCGTAAATAACTATGAATTATAATAAAGTACCTATGTATAAGCCGTGGGTATGTCTACTTGTATGTCAGTCTGCCCCAAGGTCAACCATAAAAACCAGAAAAGATACAAATATAGTTTGCAACCGCTACTGCCGCCAATAAAGTGTGCGCCAAATAGAAAGTAGTCAACCTCGGTACACAGGCTAGCGATAGGCGTACACTAACGCAACTTAGAAAGGCCTGGTTGAACACTTAAAGACATACCGAGAACTGGAGAAAATGAATTGAGTTACTTAAGGTACACGTATAAGCTAGACACAACTAGAATATCTTAAATGAAAATTTAGTACGGACTTCAATCGTTTTATTCGATTGTGGCATCGAATGTATTTTATGCTGGGTCCACACTAACGGAAAATGACATTAATTATCGCGTTAATGGGCGTAGACGTTAGTGTGGCCTCAGCATTAGGATCACAAATAAATTTATGTGTACGTTTCAAAAAGTATGTGATTTCGAAGTTGGTACGTGCCTGGATTTGAACCTGCACCCTGCAGATCCGAAGACAACAAACCTCACCAATGAGCTACCAACGCTCTCATGATTTAAATGGTTATACAAAAATATATGCCTTTTTGAAAATGTTTTTGAATTAAAACCATAAACATGAATTAAACAAAAATATCATTACCCAGGTATTATTGTTATCACCTCATAAATGATATTTGAAATAAGATTTTAAAATGTTACTCGTATACTAAGTATTTAAATAAAATTTGCATCTATCGACATTTATGACTACGTAAACGCATCTATTAAAAACATCTTTAAGATGTTACATCGTCAAACTTGAGTCGGAACATCTATGACCTTTACAGAAAATGTTAAGGTTTTTTTTTATTATGCCTACAATCTACTTTGAGATGTGTTCTTGTTCTGTGTCTGTGTTCTCTCTGACTTCTAGACCCATATTAAGCGAGGAGCTTGTAGTTAGGGTACTAAAAAACTGAGAAACATACTTATATACTTTTTTGTAATTACATACATATTATTCATATAAAACACCCAGACCATTACAAGAGACATGTTCATGCACACAAATGTTTGTACTACCCGGGGATCGAACCCGGTACCCTTGGTGTAGTAGCCGACGTCTCAACCATTAGACCATATGAGTCGTCAAATGATAGTGACCCATAATATCTCGGTAAACGAACTAAACTATTTATCATCGGCCTATAACAGCCCACTGTCGAGCACATGTCTTACCACACATCATAGCTATGGGGAGGGCCGTAACCTACCAAGCGGGTACAATGCGGATTGGTTTGCAAACTACTCATGTTCTATAAAATTTATCATCATACGGGTAGCTTACGTGTCATACAAGGAAATACATTTTATATAACTGATAGGTACACCGATAACGGTTTCGGCTAACTTCATAAGGTTAAATCGACAATTACTATTATTAAAGGATTGAGCCTTGACAGTACAAATCTAAAATTACAGACACACCCATTTCTAAAGTTTATACAGCACATAAAAAACAATCCGAGAAATGAAATATACCTTTAAACTAAAATGACATTAGATGGAATATGTTAGCGGTACAGAAGCAAAGTTGTATTATATCTACACTAATATTATAAGAGGAAAACTTTGTTTGTTTGTTTGTTTTGGTTAATGAATAGGCTCAAAAACTACTGGACCGATTTTAAAATTCTTTCACCATTCGAAAGCTAAATTAATCCCGCATAACATAGGCTAAATTTTATTTTGAAAAAAAATAGGGTTCCGTAAGATATTTTGGGTTTTTCGGACAAAAAAGGAAAAAAAACTACCAGAAAAGTTGCTTTTTTGCGTATTCTGCCTAAACTATAAAAGATAGAACTATAAAATGTTCTAACTAAGTGTAGATCTCATTAATATCTACAAAAAAGTCGCGACACACTATGCCTACCTATGTCGGGTGAAGCACAAAACCATTTTTTTATTTAAAAAAATTGAATTGTTTTTGGCTACATTAAAACGCGTTTATTTTACTCATGCTACTAATCCTTAACAAAATAATTATTTCATCACTAAGAAAGTTTACGTAGATAATATTTGGTCTTTGAATGATTAAAATTGGACGTTTGGTTTTCAAGTTATGGCGAAATTAAAATATTATTCTGCTGCACGGCCGTCCCGTTGCAAAGTGGGCGTCGCATTGGCGGGGGTGCGCATGCGGGAGGGGTATATTATCCAATTTAATATTTTAAATACATTGTTGAATAAAGATCTAAGTAGTTCTTTACAGCATATGATTTAAATGAACATTTTCGAAGATATTAAATATATAAAACTGCGGTGCGTAGCGTTTGCGGCGATACCGGCCGACGGGGAAGCCGGGAGCGTGCCTTTTACGATCAACATTGCACCCGTGCGAAGCAGGGGCGGGTCGCTAGTTCGTGATATAAACATATTATTACTCGTATGTCACACTGCGCAAAAAATCTAATGTTTTAGTAATGATGAGTTTCATTTTCACAAATAATGCTATTTGACAAGCCTCTGAATACTTTTACTGGTGATATCATCAAAAGATAAGGCGTCCAAAGGTAAGGCATACTCATCAAAAGACAATCAAGGCCATTTTAGATTATATGACGAGAATATTTGAGAAAACTACCGTCCGAGCCAGTGGTAGGTTTATTTATCACTAGCTTTGGCCCGCGGCTTCGCTCGCATTAAATTCGGGATAACACGGTACTTTCATTTATCACTATACATAGGATTTCCCCCCCTCCAACTTAAAAGATTTCGGGGTCAATTTCAGATTTTTTTTGCAAAAAAAATGTTTTAGTGAGCTACGCTTAAAAGATAGACATATGCTGTCGCGGACTTTTTTGTAGACCTTTAAAAGGAGAACAATACATGACTTTTGTGAAACTTTAACCGTTTACTCAGCGTACGCAGCGGAAGCTCGAAGTATGAAAAAATACCCCCGATTTTGAAACATTCTTCATTGCTACTCCGCTTCTATTACTCGTAGCGTCATGATATATAGCCTATAGCCTTCCTCGATAAATAAGCTATCTAACTGAAAGAATTTTTCAAATCGAACCAGTAGTTCCTGAGATTAGCGCGTTCAAACAAACAAACAAACTCTTCAGCTTTATATATTAGTATAGATTCATAAGTGTTTTGTAAGGACCTAAACTGAATAAATACTTATAATTTTCATTCATTTCCATTTCGAGATACTTTTATTATCAGATCAATCTTTATTCTTCCTCTAGTCTTATCCTATTCAATATTTTATCCTATCTCATCATCGTGTGATGCTGAATTCCCAATAATTATCATATTTTTATCCCATCAGTATTCATAAGTAGGGCAAGCCGGGATAAATGCCCTACTTTTTTAAATATCCTCCTAGTATTAAAAATATTAACTTCATATAAATAATGTATATTAATTAAGCTATTTTAATCCTTTATGTTTTAATCTTGTTTTCTTAGTGCTTATCAATTACAGATTTTGCGGATTTTAGGTTTTTGCTGACTCCCTATTTTGAGGATAGACGCCTTCCCCTACGGATAGATGCCCCACCATACAACACTGAGATGGATAAAGGCCACAGATTTCCCAATATAGGAGATGGGACAAGCCGCGTTTAAAGTGCGACAAATGTAAGCTCAACGAGCATACACTGGCTACCAGTTTACGCTCTGTGAGACGAGTCAAGACGCACGAATATAAGAAGATATTACCGTTTTTTTCCAAAATGCTATCCTGTGCAATTGTAACATGCCATCATCGCAATGAATCAGTAAATTTACCAAGAAATATAATAACTTTTCACAGGTAAGAACCGAAAAGAAATTGCGACACTGGGACTGCCTATAAACTTGGCGGCTTGTCCAGTCTAATGTATATTCTGATGTCTGTGGGTTTCCCCCTTTTAGGAGTATTCCCAAAACAGAAACTACTGTCTCCAAATACGATAATGTTAGGCTACCAAGCCCCCGCAACGCCCTAACCAGTGCCACTCGGGGCGCCCGTCAGGCTCCTTGTGTAAATGTTTAAGGCTGAGAGCCATCTGAGCTAGCCACGCGCCCGGTGAATCTGTAAAGGGCATCTGCGGCAAACAGCAGTAGTCAGACAAAAAGAAAAGACTGTCTCTAAGAAACGTAGAAACTAAAATAATTATGCAGTTATTAAAATCGGCATGTCTTACGAAAAGTCAATGGTGGATTCTACTCGTAGGCTAGAATAGCGGGAAATAACGTTGTAGAGAAGAATTTTGACGGCGGGGGCCATCGTCGCGTGTCCCTGTATTCGCGTAATCGGCATGTGCCGGGCCGCTTTTCTCCCCAAACATATGTTAGGCCACCAAGCCCCGAGGTTGCTGATGGAGGCGGATGGGAAAAGCGGAGGACCGAATGGGGGAGACCTATGTTCAACATTAGACTGCGATAGGTTGAAGAGTGACTATAACCGTATAGTATACAACGGTTCATATACCGACGACCATATACGGTCTGGACTGATTTAGATGGTACTTTTAATAAATAGCGGATTTAATAAGGAGTAAATGTGGTTTTTATTTCCACGTGAACAAAGTCACGGGTACAGCTAGTTAAAGATCAAAACGTAAACGTGGCTTACGTACGTAACGTTAGCTATTTGTTTCTAATTGCTTCTTGGTAGTATTTAATTAGAACCACTATTAAAAACTGAAAAAAATATCTAACGTTTTAAACGAAAACCAAAGTTCATGCATACATTAAAACATATTACAAATTCACCTTTGCGAGACAAGCTGACGCACAAACGTATGACCTAAGTTTCATATTTGCAATATTTAATCAATGTACTTGTAGTAGGTATCTTAACTGTAAATATAATATCTATATGATTTAAAATTCAAATATTATTATTCAAATAAAACGTTTACAGATACTTTTGAATCGTCAATTGTTATTATTATATTTTTATGACTACCACTGGTTCGGAACAGGAAGGATCTTCGAGAAGAGCCGGCAAGAAACTCTATAGACACTCTTTTAAACTTTTTATATCATTGGTTACACAGTTTTGTCATTTAGCTAAACGTAAATTAGCAAATAATAACAAAGATTTTATAACTAGAACACTATGTGCAAGACATCTTTATCAAATTAATATCCGTCTATTATATAGTAACCTTCCTTAGTGAGGCTTTTTCAAATCTTTAAAATAAACTGGTGAAATCGCAATTCGGCAAGGTTTTGTGGTATTTTAATAAAGAACTTTATGCCTCTTTCAACAAATGATTTTCCTACTTTATTAGTCTAAGATTTGGGACAGCAAGATTGTTTTTGTTGCTAGTATTAAAAATAAGTATTGTGTCTTACTTTTTTCCAAAAATGAAAGTTTTTGTGGACATTAATTAGATTAAGGGAAAGTAATGAAAACGTACTGTTTAAGTATGTTTATCATTTTTAAATAAAATTACTCAATTCCTATCAGGCAATTTTGAGAATATTTAATTTTATACAATTTTTTCCCCCTTAAATTTGATAATTAACCTAGTATTAATATAAACTAATGTTATTTAATTAATTATTTAACATTACTGGAGACCGAAGATCTGGCAGCTACCTTGGTCAAAGAATTAGTTTAGCGATTCAAAGGGGTAACGCTGCCAGTGTCTTCGGAACTTTACCAAAGGGGGGTTCTTTTAATTATTTTATTTAGTTATTATATTTTTTTATATTTTAGTTATAATATTTTATTTTTTTAGGTTTTTAGTTGTTAGTATTGATTAATTATTATTATTATTTGTTAATACTTAATTAAATCTTACTCATGTTATTTTAGTTTAAATTTCATTTGAATCAATTTAAAATCCCCTCACTACAAACCATAGTGGTTTTTTGTACGGGATTAGATATATATGAATATTGTAACAATTTTTTATATGGTAATTATAAATAAAAAAAAAGTATCGATTACGTTAAATATTTCCTGAAGAGAATAACGTGGTCGAAGGTTCTGTTTATTAAAAAAACTAAACTGATAATATGTTTCATGTGAATGTTGCTAGTCTTCTATATTTATTCATAAACTAAACAAAATAGCCGCTTCTCTATCGCCGACTTCAAAAAGCTATCGATACGGAAAGCTGCAAGATCGTCACTCATACATAGTGTTGCCAGGTGTCCCGATTTTCAGGGGTCTAAGGATGCGTCCCGATCGAGACGCTAAATGTCCCGATTAATTAAAAGAAAACAATTTTCAATAAAAACAATAACTTCTAATGACATCACTGTCAAATTCAAAATGGCACGCCATCATAGTCACATCACATTTTTTATTGTTACCTGTCCCGATTTGCCTCAAATCCCGATCTTTGGCCGTGTCCCGGTTTAAATCGGACCTGGACACTAGTCATACATATTAATCCTCATTAATCAGCATGTTTACGGGCGAGTCAACGGAAAACGCCCCAGTGTACATTGGCTGACAATCGATCATGTTATGCCATCTGCACTTTACGATGTTTATAGCTATCAGAACGGTGTATCAACACCTTATATAAACAATTAACTAACTAGATGATAGATAGGTGGTAGACTCGATACTGAGTCGTCTAGGTAGGTATCACCGCAGTGCCAGATATCGTCCCGTGAAACAGGAGTGTTATGCACTTTTGTGTTTCGGAATGATGGTAATGAAGCTAGCAAAATTACCGGGTATAAGAGACCTAACATCTGTTGTTTCGGGTGACGGGCGCATTGCGGCATTGATGGGGGGATAATAACTGTCTATCAGTTGTTGGTCTCCTTCAATGAATCATTTTGTACCAGATAAATGTCTCGCTTGTGTTTAGGGCTTCAAATTTTCAGAGGAGGTAATATTCAACTCTCTTGGGTTAATCTATATTGCAGCCTCGTTGATATAGGTGATTCGAACTTTTCAAAATTTTAAAAAGCATTATCTAGTAAAATATAATGTCTCATATTTTCTCAACCCTGTTTGCTAAGTTGCCTGGACCTCTTATATTGTTACATTGTAAATTCAAGTATTTATTTGTAAGTTGCATTTACTTTTACTTTTGTATGTTGATTTTATTGAAGCACGCTGTGTACTCTGTTTTTGGATAACTGTCTAGCCTTAGTACCTAGACTATATTGTTTAAAGATTTTATGCATGAGATCTGTTTTCGTACCAATTATACATAAATATAATACCTATCATTAGTAGTCAGTGTAACGTCAGCGGAATCCTTGTAAATGTATTACTGATTTTGTTATAACGTCAGGGGCGGATCGTAAATAAGTGGGGCCCTGGGCTAAAACTAGTGAGGGGCCCCTCACTAATAGTCACTAGTCACTAATAGTCACTAGTCACGTTAAAATACTGTTTCTTACTTAAATCTACGCAAGTATCAATTGTACAACAGGCGTTTTTATTGCTGTGGTAGCAATCTCTTCCAGGCAACTTTTGAATAAGAGAGAACCCGAATCACCTACGGTTTTTAGTGAGGTCTGGGCCCATTGTAATCTCGGGGCCCTGGGCTGCAGCCCAAGTAGCCTTAGGTAGATCCGGCCCTGTTTGACGTTCAACATCCAATTGGTGTCACAGTAGACGATACTTAGTACTTGCGTCATACGTTTAATCTTAGGTACAACGCACAATTAACATAAATCTAACAAAGACAAGACAAATCCTAGACACCTACTTTTTTACACGACAAACAACGTATGACGAGTTGTTATTTTGTATGTATAATGCAGTCAACTGTTAGACACAGTCCATAGGTCTCCCCATTTTACGACATATTTCCGCTTTCATTAGCGACTTTTCGCGTTGTGGGCACACTAATAATTGCGAGACACACATCAAATTTATTGATAGGTACAATACAATAATTTTAGTATCATGTTTGTACGCAGTTAGTATGATGTCAGCCAATAGAAAAAGCAAAATTAAAACATGACAGTATTAATTTACTGAATTTCTCAAGGATAAATAAAGCACCGCAAGATTGAATAATAGTTTTCAAATGAACGTGTTGTGTTCGTTGGGAGCCATTAAAACTTGCAAATAACAAATGAGACGAACTGATGACGTTTTTCTCAGGCGTGGCTGAATGTCGAATAGAGGTCATTGTGTTGTAACAATAAAAAATACATCTTTTATTACTTTAATTGTAATATTTTGTACGAATACTTAAGCAAGATAAAGTATTATTTAAACATCATCATCAGCTCACTAAACGTCTCCACTGAGGGGCGCGAGCCTACCCGTAAAGGGTGTATAGGCCTTAGTCGTCCACGCGGGCCCAGCGCGGATTGGCAGGTTTCCTCACGATGTTTTCCCTCACCGTAGCGTCATACATTTTAACATACATTACATTGGTACGTGGTGGGAATTGAACCAGGTTCAATTCCAGATCGGAAGGCAAAACTCCACAGAACTGAGCCACCGACGCTCATATTAAAACATAATTTATTTAAAATAATATATCACGTTGGGCAAATTATTCAATGGTAGTGGGGTTGAGGTCATTAACTAGAATCGAAATGGGGTTCTTAAAATAATCTTCGGAATGGACCTCGTTTGAGACGAAATTAAAATCATTTTGGCGCGGTTTCCACTCCATAACTCTATTTTTATTTTAGAAAAATATAGCAATGATTTACCGCGAGAGCGCGTGAGCTGCGCGCTTTTAGGTTGTTTTACTGCGGAGGAAATACTCTTATACCGCGAGGAACAGCTAGTGGAAAATAAAATTAATTTTCTAACCAAACCGTCGTCGTCAGAATCAGAAGAATCAGCGCTCGGTGATAATACTTATTTTTCACGGCAGCCTATGCTGAGACCGGGCCCTCTGTGTTTTTTAATGTTCAATAGGTACCTATTTCTCACCTTTGTGTTATATTTAATTGTAAATGATAGATGTAACTGTGTGGTCAATAAAGTTTTTCTTTCTTTCTTTCAAACGCAAGATCTAAGTGGCCAATTTGTAACATTTTGAGTAAGGACCGTTTGCAATAAACAATTCGTCTTATACAATTTATACATTCCGGAAACCAGTCAAACAACGTCTATGGCTAGTCTACCAGAAATGTCAATAGGACCTGTTTATGAGCAGATTATAAACAGATATACATGTGTCAATAACAATGATTTAATGTCAGTTTGTGAAAGGTCGTGGTTCAAGGTTTGTAACCCATAACGTCGGGAATCCAGACAGAATAGAAAATCTATTGTTCCTGGCGCCTTAAGGCGTTTATATCCCCGCCGGCTGGGTCATCGTCGCGTGTCCCTGTAGGTTCGACCACAGATTTCCAAGTACAGGAGATGGGTGAAGCCGCGTTTAAAAGTGCGACAAGTATGCTCAACGAGCATACACTGGCTGCCAGTTTTACGCTCTGTGAGACGATCAGAGACGTCAGAATATTAGAAGTAATTACCGCGATTTTTTTCCCAAAATGCCATTCTGTGCAATTGTAAACATGCCATCATCGCAATGAATCAGTAAAGTTTACCTAAGAAATATAAAAACTTTCATAGGTAAGAACCGAAAAGAAATTGCGACACTGGGACTGCCTATAGACTTGGCGGCTTGTCCAGTCTAATTGTATATTCGGATGTCCTGTGGTTCGTACAGTCCCTATTCGTGAAACCGGCGCGTGCCTGGCCGCTTTTCTCCCCAAACCTATGTAAGGCTACAGAGTCCCATTCGGGCACGCCTCTTTTGTGTAATTTTCAAGGCTGAGAGACATCTGCGCTCGCCAATTGCAAAAAGAGCCAAAGGAGGCGTCATTGGCGCGTCAAATACGGTTAATGTATAAAGTTGGTTAACAAAGTACAAGCTATTAGGTGTCCCTCGAAAGCAGAGCACATATGTGTACCTCGTAAGAGGTCACATATGTTGAAGGACCAAAGACGTGTCCTTTGAGATAACGTATTATTTTTGGTTCATGAAAGAAATCGAGTAATGTAATTTATACCCAATGAGTGAAAACAGTAATGGTCGATATGCTCACTAAACAATCGGAAAAAGTGTTCCGATGCAGTGACAGCACACAATACATATTTCGAATTTCAAACACATTTACCTAAACAAAGAGTACAAATCTGTACTCTCTTCGGCGTTCGTGTTTGAGGCCATAGGTGGCGTAATCTACCTTTATATATACAGAATATATTGTGTTATAACTTCACTTATAGCAAGTACCTCAGTTACGTAATGAACATTGATAAATGTTGCTTGTGAATAAATAATTTGCTGAATTTTTGTGTGAGACTTTCTAAAGTATTTAACCATTAACGACTCGTCTTTAACGGAGAGCTAACCAATATTCTATACACCGATCTTGCCTACCGTTAAATATTGAAACGNTCAAACAACGTCTATGGCTAGTCTACCAGAAATGTCATATGGACCGTTTATGAGACAGATTATAAACAGATATACATGCAATAACAATGATTTTAATGCAGTTTTGTGAGGTCGTGGTTCAAGGTTTAACCCATTGAACGTCGGGAATCCAGACAGAATAGAAAATCTATTGTTTCCTGGCGCCTAAGGCGTTTTATATCCGCCGGCGTGGGTCATCGTCGCGTGTCCCTGTAGTTCGTACCACAGATTTCCCAATACAGGAGATGGGGCAAGCCGCGTTTTAAAGTGCGACAATGTATGCTCACGAGCATACACTGGCTGCCAGTTTACGCTCTGTGACGAGTCAAGACGTACGAATATTAAAGTAATTACCGATTTTTTCCAAAATGCCATTCTGTGGCAATTGTAACATGCCATCATCGCAATGAATCAGTAAATTTACCAAGAAATATAAAAACTTTTCATAGGTAAAACGAAAAGAAATTGCGACACTGGGACTGCCTATAAACTTGCGGCTTGTCCAGCTAATTGTATATTCGGATGTCTGGTTCGTACAGTCCCCTATTCGGAAACCGGCGCGTGCCTGGCCGCTTTTCTCCCCAACATATGTAAGGCTACAGAGTCCCATTCGGGACGCCTCTTTGTGTAAATTTTAAGGCTGAGAGACATCTGCGCTCGCCAATTGCAAAAGAGCCATAAGCGTCATTGGCGGTCAACGGTTAATGTAATAAAGTTGGTTAACAAAGTACAAGCTATAGGTGTCCCTCGTAAGCAGAGCAACATATGTGACCTCGTAAGAGTACACATATGTTGAAGACAAAAGTGTCCTTTGAGATAACGTATTATTTTTGTTCAAAAAATCGAGTATGTAATTTATACCCAATGATGAAAAAAAGTATGGATTCGATATGCTCACTAAACAATCGAAAAAAGTGTTCCGAAAGCAGTGACAGCACACATAAACATATTTCGAATTTCAAACACATTTACCTAAACAAAAGAGTACAATCTGTACTCTCTTCGGCGGTTCGTGTTTGAGGCACAGGTGGCGTATCTACCTTTATATATACAGAATATAATTGTTTATAACTTCACTTATAGCAAGTACCTCAGTTTACGTAATGAAACATTGATAAATGTTGCTTGTGAATAAATAATTTGCTGAATTTTGTGTGAGACTTTCTAAGTATTTACCCATAACGACTCGTCTTTAACGAGAGCTACCAATATTCATACACCGATCTTGCCTACGTTAAATATTGAAACGCGGATTCATGAAATACGTCAACCGAATTATGTTAACATTGAAAATATCTTCGTCACTAAACTAACAAGCAAAGTACAAACATCAGCGTTATCGTCATCAATCATCATGCTGACACCCAAATTAAACTTAAATTGCGAGTTGTTTATATTGTTAAATTCAGGGGGGTTTACCGCAATCTCTTAAAACAGTATTGTTATAATGATACGTCGGCATTTTTGTACCAGACAAGACGAAGTAATATTATTGTAACACTGTTTTAAGAGATGGCGGTAACCGCCCTGGTCGTAAAAACTCTTACTTACCTATGTGTATACTACATTTACAACGAGTATACCTATTATTTGTATGTTATAATTGAAAAGTTTCAAAGCTACTATACGGATTTGAAATAGGAAAGGTACATCCGCGTGTCATCTATACTAATCACAGATTTCCCAATACAGGAGATGGGAAAGCCGCGTTTAAAGTGCGACAACTGTAAGCTCAACGAGCATACACTGGCTACCAGTTTACGCTCTGTGAGACGAGTCAAGACGAACGAATATTAGAAGAAATTACAGTTTTTTTCCAAATACCATCCTGTGCAATTGTAGCATACCATCATCGTAATGAATCAGTAATTTACCAAGAAATAAATAACTTTTCACAAGTAAGAACCGAAAAGAAATTGCGACACTGGGACTGCCTATAAACTTGGCGGCTTGTCCAGTCTAATGTATATTCTGATGTCTGTGATACTAATATTAAAGCTGAAGAGTTTGTTTGAACGCGCTAATCTTAGGAATACTGGTTCGATTTGAGAAATTCTTTCAGTGTTAGATAGCTTTATTTCGAGGAAGGCTATAGGCGATATACCATCACGCTACGAGTAATAGAAGCGGAGCAACAATGAAGAATGTTTTAAAATCGGGGGTATTTTTCATACTTGGAGCTTCCGCTGCGTACGCTGAGTAGACGGTTAAAGTTTCACAAAAGTCATGTATGAGAGTATTGTTCTCTTTTAAAGGTTACAAAAAAGTCCGCGACAGCATGTGTCTATCTTTTAAGGTTAGCTCACTATAACATATTTTTTGCTAAAAAAAATCTGAAATTGACCCCGAAACCTTTGAAGTTGGAGGGAGGGGAAATCCTATGTATAGTGATAAATGAAAGTACCGTGTTATCACGAATTTAATGCGAGCGAAGCCGCGGGCAAAAGCTAGTGATGTGTGATTGACGCGGATTGTGTAGTGATTGACGCGGATCCCAATTTTCCTTTCGAAAAAGGAAAATTGGGATCCGTACTTAATATACCTGTGCGGACTACTAGTCGTTTATAACCAGAATTATTACATTACAGTCAGTGAGTATATATTATAAACTAATTATAATACTAACCACATGGTCGATTACCGAACGAGGCAAACCTTTACCCGTCTACACTTGCACCTTTCTAAACGCAGCGTTCGTGGCTGAGGTCACGTGCGATCAGCCAATCAGAACGCGCCGTGCGGAGGCGCGGCTATGACGCGTGGCTGACGCAACTCGTGCGCAATTTTGCAATATGGCTGCTGTCGGATTGTTGACTTTCTTGGAATTTACGGAAAAGTAATCGCATGAGCCATAGGTTGCAATGGAGGTAAATGTTGTTCAAAATAGCTTGCAGTCTTCTAGACAGTTTTCTTGCGAACAATATTTTGATGTTAGAATTTTCAAGACTAAATGGACATTTAGGTAATATTACGAGAGCCAATGAAAACTAACTTTACAATTTTTATGAATCATCATCATCATCATCAGCTCATTAAACGTCCCCACCGAGGGGCACGACCCTACCCGTATAGGGTGATTAGGCCTTAGTCGTCCACGCGGGCCCAGTGCGGATTGGACGACTTCACACACAACCTTCGAATCTCTTCGCAGGCGTGCATGAAGGTTTCCTCACGATGTTTTCCTTCACCGTAAGAGCGTCGGATAACGTACATATATTTTTCGAAAATACATTGGTATGTGTCGGATTTGAACCTCAGCCCTCCCGGTAGGAAGGCGACCGTCCACACCACTGAGCCACCAACGCTCTTAATTAATTAATTTAATTTTTATAATAAAATTTAATTATTTTAAAGGTAAAATAAAAAAACGATATTAGGTAAATGAAAAAAAAAATTGAGATGAGCGCACCAAGAAAGAAGCAATCTAAGATAATTATTGGGCGAAAGAGTTAATAATAAAACATTAAACTTTATTGTATTCTATCTACATATTTTGTGAGTTTTTTTATTATACTCGGGCCGGGAGTCCTACACGATCTCTAACCAGAACTCGTATGCTCCAACGTTATGCTACATAAAAAACCAACCCACTGCCGCTACAACTTACTGATCTGGCTAGCTTAAATTCTGTTATGAAATATCATAATTTCTAATGTTATCCCTGAGAAAACCCCCCAACATAGCTCGCTCCATTGCCCGTTCAACCAAATTGTTACCCATGGCAGGACAGTTGACGATTTTGAGGTTGTGTCTCGGTTGCTACGGAGCTTCCTCTCCAACAAACAACTGCAAATTAGCGCTTGAACTATGAAGTTACAAGTTACTATGAAGAACAGGAACTGCGCCTGACCCAAAAGTTATATAATAAACAGTAATATAAAAATGTACTTGCAGCAGTACCAATTTAAAGTTGTTGTGCTCTTAAATTACGGAAGTACAATTAATTGTGAGGTTGCACTATGTAAAATCATGCACAATTGCTTTCACCGAGAAAGAACTCCAAATCGTCGACTGTCCTGCCCCAAAGCATGACTTAAATTGTTTTTATTTTTCGTTATCACCATTGTACCCATGCAATATCATAGCCTTCAAATTACCTTATATAAGTCATATAGTCTGGGATATCTCATTAAAAAATAGTTTTTCAGTTATTTACAACTATCTTTTTTGGGCTACTCATTTTTTTATAGAATAGCACATGCCTATTATAGGCTATTATATGATATTCTAGCGATTGACTCATAAAAAAATAGTAGTTTGTGCCTGCAAAAGACAAAGCCTGCGTGTCGTGTCTAATTAGTCGACATCTCAATTATAAGTCTCACTATAATTATCCCTATAGTCTAATTTGGAGCCGTTGCAAATTGGATCAAGTGATGATGTCATAGTGTGACCGAGCAAATCGCCATTCGGACAAATTGAGCTTGGAGCTATAAATATAAGTAAGTCTTACGGGCCAATTACGGGATAGGTTCAAATGTTGCAATGTACGAGTAAGTACTGTGTCAGAGATTAAACAAAAGTAGAAGTGATAGTATTCATAGGAGGATTAAAGTATGCTAAATTACGACCCATTTGGTGTAATGGTCTAGACGTCGACTGCAACACCAAGGGTTCCGGATTCGATCCCCGGGCAGTACAAACATTTGTGTGCATGAACATGTCTGTTTGTTACGGTCTGGGTGTTTTCTAAGTAATATTAAGTATTTACAAAAAATATATATAAGTATCTTAACTTAGGGGAAGATGGCGCTGTGTGAATGTCAGTGGATATTTATTTATTACATTTAGCTCATCGTCATCGTCTACCGTCTATACCATAGTTTTTTATGTTAAAAGTGTACGAACGGTCAGTCAGGCAGGACGCTAACCTGGTGGTCAGTGACACGACTGACCATGACAAAGAGGCATTGATGGAGACCAACAACTGATAGACAGTTATTATTCTCCATCAATGCTGCACGCACGGCGCCCGTCTTTCGAGACAACAGACGTTAGGTCTCTTATACCCGGTAATTTTACTAGCTACAGAGCCCTCATCCCGAAACATAGGTTGCATGGAACACTAAAGATAGCTGTTATAACTCTGAACTACCTCTACTGAATTATCATCATGTTCGCAGATAACCAGTGATTTAGTTAATAAGTGAGAGTTCAAAATCTTTGTAATTTAGATTAGCGCCTGTAACATAATTGGTTATTAAACTGTTCCTGTATGATCCTGCTGTAGACATTGCTATCGTTTTCTCGATAGGCGTTATAACTTCAAAATTATGTGTCCATTTTAGACACATCTTCATTTTAGCAGTAAGTACATTGCTACATTAAAAACTGTAGTACATTAGTGTTTAATGGAAGACGATTTCTTGTTATAGGCTAAAACTGGCAGAAAATTGTAGCAGGAAAAACTCGATGATCAGGGACGAAAAAAGCCTTAGTACCAAAAATGGCTGTTTTCATTCATAACCTTTGAATGCAACGTGCGAATATTTCAAATAATCTTAACAATATTCTATTGACAACAAAGACCAAGTCCTCTTTCGTTCCTGGCCATCGCATTTTTCTGCTAGAATTTCCTGCCAGTTTAGGCCTCATTTTCTTGTTTCAAATATATATAATATATATGGCGGTCGTTAGATAAAACCACCTCGAGGATGTCACTGTCACCTTACGAGTAACTCAAATAATCAAGGTAAGTCTCATTATGTACTATAAACATTTACAATACTTTTGTCGACGCATTTGGTGTAATGGTTGAGACGTCGGCTACTACGCCAAAGGTTCCGTGTTCGATCCCCGGATACAAACATTTGTGTGCATGAACATGTCTATTTATATTGGTCTGGGTAACCATCTAGTCCCAAACTAAGCATTTTTCTGAAATATGGGTACCAAACAACTGATAAACATACTTATATACATTGTTTTATGTAAACCAATATATATTATACAAAGAAAACACCTAGACCATAAGAAACAGACATGTTTATGCATGCAAATGTTTGTAAAACTCCAGTTGCACTCAAAGAGTCCATTCGTAATGTCTGTTAGAATATATAATAAGCTACCCATGCATGTAAAAACATAACTGATGAAACAGAATTCTGCAAAAAACTGAAAGAACTACTTTTATCAAAAACATACTATAATATACAAGAATACTTCAATGATAAATTTTAGTAATGAATCTTTATATAATTTATAATAGTAATAAAACACAAATACATAATAACACAATACAAATATAAATCAACAACTGCAATAGTGCAAAATACATAATATTATCAAACCAAAAATAATTTTCTCAAATACTCCTTATAGAGGTATAGAATAAAGATGAAATAATGCCAAAATAGTATAATTAAATTTTTTATTTCTTTTAATGATTTAAAACTTAAATTATTATTTTTAATTCAGTGAAAATATTTCCAAATAATACAGATTTTATATAATAACATATCATTTACCAATTTTATACAAAGAATATTTATTATAGAAATATCTTATTAAAGCATTGAAGCCCCCTCTGTCTGATTGTGGTGTGCCCGACAGGGTCCATATTGATACTAATGATTGTTATATAATTATACCAACCTATAATCATATGGAAACGCAATAAAGAATTGAATTGAATTGAATTAATGCCCAGGGATCGAACCAGAACCCTTGTAGTCAATGTCTCAACCATTACACCAAATGGGTAAACAATACATAATATATTTGTTATATGTATTAACAAATAAAATAAATATCATTAACCAAATACCTGACATCTGGCAGTCTATGTAGTCATGGATATATTGAGCAAATTTGTTAAGAAAGATGATAATTTCTTCTCGGGCATCCAAGCAATTATTGAAGCAAACCAAAAAGTATACTATTCAGTCACGTAAACACAATTTTTAGTTTGGTAAGGATATTGAAAGATCAGCTGATTTTCGAAAAATACTAATACATCAGAGCGTTGTAGAGCATGTGAAGCTGTTGTTCCCAGATGCAAGGGTTATTATTTAACCCGTTGACTGCCAGGCATCCAGACACCATGGAAAATCTATTGTTTGTGACACTTTGATAGTCAAAGGGTTAATAACCAATACAGATAGGCTAGTAAGTTGCAATTCAGCACAATCTTGCCATGGCTATGCTGTGTGGGAAGTCTTGCTCAATGCATAACTGATGATACATTTCAATGAAACAGTGTCACAAAATATCAAGGGAGTTCAAGCCCAAGTCCGGTCTTGTATGGAATACTGCTGCCACCAATGGGATGGATCAGCCAATTACCAACTGGCTGCTTTGGACTCGATTGAGAGGCGTGCTGAGCGGCTCATTGGCGACCCTACTCTGACTGACGCCGTTGCATGGCTGTCGGTATTTTACAGGCTAAGTGCGAAGGAATTACACGAGTTAATTCCACCATCCCCTTTTCACCATCGGGATACAAGACGCAGGCAAGCATTCCATCCTTACGTGGCAGACATTTCACATATCCACACGCCATGCTATGATGCCACGTTCTAAATGAGTACTGCAAAGAATTGGAACTCTTTGCCTCCCTTGTGTTCACTGATCATTGCAACCTGGCCATCTTTAAGGCAAGAGTGACTAAGCTGTTTCTAGGCAGGCATGATCCATCCTCGGCCGCATCATCACTTACCATCTGGTGAGATGATGGTCAAATGTCTGACTATGGAAGATAAAAAAGGGAGTTAATTTTTTTTTTGCAAGTTTTGGGTCTATCAGGCAATAATTTATTTTTGCTATCCTATGATATTACAGCAATATTAGATCATGTGTTTCATTTTTAAAATGGAAAAAGCCATTATTTGGGTTTAAAAAGTGTTTGATTTATTAAGTGTAGGTAAATAAAATATGTGGTTAATCATGACAGTTCACAAAGATTAATAATATGATCATATTAGCCATGAAGAAGGTATTAAGATGTTTTAAATTATCTGTAATATAAAGCTGAAATTGCAGAAAAATTTAGCAAAGTGATAGCCAGGGACGAAAGAAGTCTTGGTCCCAAAAAAGGTTGTTTTCATTTATGACATATAAATAAAAAGTTATTTTGACTGGAACATGTGAATCATTAAGATTTTTTAACATATTCCATTTAAAACAGTCTTTGTTGCAACCAGAACTGTTTTCATCCCTGTTGTATTTTTTTTATTGCAATTTTTCTGCCAGTTTAGCCTCATGCATTCCAGGTATCGTTTTGCACCACATATATTCATTTTTTTTAAATGCTGTGTACAGAAATTTCATAGGTAATATTGTACACCAAGGCCACAGCATACCCAGTTCAGTGCTTGTTTGTACAAGTTACGCAAATAATGTTTATACACTTAATTGTCATGATAATTCTATTAATTTTAGTCTTTAAAATGTGTGCTTAATTTTTTTATTGATTCATGAAATACTAAGTTTGTGAATGAGCCTTAATATTACAATCATAATTACACGATTTAAGTCTGTAAATGAATCACAAAACATAAAAATAACAATATTCTTAGAAATTAGGTAAGATTAATTCTAGTGCGGCATTTTAATTGACCTCAGTAAGGGCATCGCAAAAGTCACAAAATACTGTTAAATCAATAGTTTCTAATGTTCTGTATTAGCATAATATATCATAGAGTAATTTCCAGTACAACACTATTGCAGAATAATGAATTTATTCGTACTTACAGTGTGTAAAATGCTGGCAGCAAAACTACGGATCAGTTCCAAATTGAAAACATTGTGTTTACATTCACAACACAATAGTCTTAATGATGCGAGTTAGTATTGAAAGGCCTTTTATTGATAATCGAAGACTATTCTGACAAGATCCAATGAAAAAAATTGCCGCAACAATTTTTCACGCACAACTGACAGTGACAAACAGCTGATCCGATTGTTGAAGTAGCTAGTGTTGTACTGTGATACTGTATCATGTTCAATTATCGATTAGTCAAATGAATTCGTATTGTGTGGTTCGGAGTTGAAATTATCACCTTACCATTATTATATAATTACCATTATCTGACAAGCATTATTTTAGTTCGGCTAATAAGTAATTCAAATTATGCACGTAATTGTATTTCAGAACGAATAACAGATATATTTAATGATTGATAAAGCATTGTAAAGAAAAAAATTACTATTGTCGAACACACTGTATGTGTTAAATTCCCGCTCAGTCCATACAAATTCATGTATTTTGTATTTTAATGATAGTCTTTGACTTGAGATATTCATCATTCAATTGCTAAGTTGACGCGTGAAGGAACTAAATAAATAGGCTTTTCGCGGAGCGTCTAGATTATTCCACTTTTGGATTATTCTGAAATAAATGAGATATTGATACAAGTCGTGTAATAAATACTGATTAATTAATTGTAAGAACTGTTTATTTATCAGTTGTCGTTTGAGTTCAGACACCTAGACTGAGATACCTACAGAATTCAATATTTTTAATAATATATTTGATTATTATTGTTGTGAGCTTTTCGCCCGTCATCTAGGTAAAGACAGTTCTTTTAGAACTGATACGTTTTGCTTATTATAATGTAAATTTATTTTTATTCACTTGGGATAGGTTCAAAGTCTTATACACCTTATTGCCTTATATGCCAAAGTATTATATACTAGTATTAATTAGAATGTAAGTAGGCACTATGGCATTTCGAATTTTTGTAAAGAAGGGTTTATATAGGTTAATCAAATTTGATATTCTAAAAACAATGATGTAAAAAGTATGGATTCGTGATATGCTCACAAAACAATCGAAAAGTGTTCGAATGCAATGACAGTATACATATACATATTTTGAATTTGAACACATTTACCTAAACAAAGTACAAAGTGTACTCTCTTGGGTTAGTTTTTTAGGCACCGATGGTGTATATCAGCATTTTTAGGCAATGATATTATATACCTTTATATAATATCATTGCTAAAAATTTACTTATAGTAAAATCGTTCTTCACGATACTACTTAAGTTCATTATACTCAGTGGATGCCTTTGAAGTAAAAGTCTTATTGTATATTAATGTTTTTTTATTTTTTCTCATTTGCTTAATATTTCTATTCTAAAGTTATATACAATATAATACTAATATATGTAAGTATAATAAAAATCACATTTAAATACTTATATGCATAATTTACATAAAGTACATAATAAATCATATAATTTCTGAATATATAACATATACATCAAAATCGATAACATACTATATGATAGCATTATATATTATATACAATATTCATCTTCCGATTTCAAGCCGAGTCATAATTTTTCATCTTAAAATTATACCTAAATACATTTCTAGAAACTTTTACTAATGTTTAAGCTCTGCATATTGCTGGCACACGGAACTGCCTAGTTTTCTCTGCTCCTGAAACATTGGGGTTCTGGCCTTGACGAATCTGATCCCTGTAGGCTCTGAACTGCTGATCGATCTTAGGTCTGCACATAACTTCAACGGCCTGTACCTTGTAGTCTTCTCCTTGGCAGTTGGACTGACAAGCGGGGAGAGGCGTTGTGGTAACACAGATCTGACTATGATCCTCGTAATATTGAATCTTCTGCTGGATCTCGCAACTAGAGGATTTCGCGTAGCTCCTCGACTTGTACACGTTCCTCTCTGAGCTCTCTTCTTCAGATGACGCTTGCCTGGCTCTCCTCCACTCTTGGTCAGCTGGTAGAATAGCTGTGTAATGGTTCTTGATCGGATAAGACAGAGTCTGGGCTTCGGATTTCAGTTTCTGTGTCTCAGGGTCAGTCTCGCCGTCATTCAGAGCGTAAGACGCAGCAAAATGTTCAGGTTGTCCACCAGACCGTTGGGGGTCAGGTAGTCGTAACGCGCGTCACCGTTCATGTATCCGCAGATGCCTCTGATGTTGTTCCTGTGCTCCTGAGCGAGGATCACTAGACGTTCGCCGTCGTACATAGCACGGAAACGGTCTTCTTGGATGTTCATCATTAGGACACCGTCGCGCTGTGTGTAGTACTCCACCAGAGGCTGGTCTTGGGTCGTCCAGTAGATGTTCATGTCTCCTTCAGCAACCTTCTTGCCATTGGTTTTTACCTTCAGGGTAGGTTTGCCTTTGGGTTGGGGAGCCGGTTGGATCTCAAGTTCTAAGTCCTTGCCGCTTTGCGATCTGTAGAAAAATAAAATGAGTAAGTTAACGACGATCTGTCTATATTCTGCCAAATGTGGGTACATATTGTTAATACAAAAATTAGAACTCACTTGAAGGAAATGTAGATTTCCTGCTGGCTTTCACTGGCCTCCTAGCCAACACAAGAAGCTGCTCGGGTCTGCCTTGCCTGCTGCCATCGTCTTGCATCACCACGTGCCACGAGCGCGTCATGGTGTAATCGAAGCTGCGGTTGCTGAACGTCCTAATCTTCTTGGCGTCAACAGTACAGAATGCTGGAACAGACGAAGAAAAGTTATCTAACCACCAAAATTATGGCTTGAACAGCTTGGCAATGTCTTTCATTGATTTCGGTCTTCTGTGCAACTAGAATGCTGTACCCAGAGGTTTTTGTGAAGCTTGTGAATAATATTTTGGAATGCCGACACTGAATCTGCAGCACAGTTCCTAAATAGAATAGGCTATGACGCTCAACTCTGTTAATAATGTGATTTGTACTGATCAATTTGTATGACCGTGGAGAGCAAAAAACCTATATTAATAGTATTTTCTCGTAAACTTTGGCTTGTGGTGTGAGGTTAAATCAAAATAAAGACTCAGAATATTTAATCCGGGTTAGATACCATTGAAAGATTTAGTTCTGTAGTAAATAAATTCAAAACTTACGCTGGTACTGATGACGGGTGTAGAAGTTAGCAACGCGCTCCTGTGGCTGAATAGGCGAGTAAATGGCCAAAGCGTGAGCCGACACTTTCGGGATTGGAACATTCTTGAAACTGAGATCACCATATTTGGAGTTGAGGGATAAGTTCATGGAGTCTTCCATGTAAAACATTTGAGATTCAATCTCTATCTTTCCTTCCGGCAAAGCCTTCTGCGGGTTATTGTTCGAGTACCAGTATCCGAAATATTCAGCCATCTTGACTGCCTTGTAAGTCATACTCCTCAGAAGAGGAGTTAATTCCTTGTAAGTGACAGAGGCTTTAAGTTGGTCAGGAGCGTGCGCCCTCAAAATCATTTCGTGGCAAGCGGACTGGTAGTTGTTATTCTTGGCCATTTCCTGTGCGCATTTTTTCCCCAGAGGGGAGTTCTTCAGGTGTTCCGCGTACTTTTGGCTGCGCTCAGTACGTCCTTGCACGTTGATGTTGCTATTTTGGGCATACTTGATGTCAGCTTCGAAGTTCATTTTCAATTCCTGATCCAAAGCGTCAAGGAAGTTCAGGGACTTCACTGCAGGCTTGTTGACAGATGCGACTGCGTTGACTTGGCTGTTTCCAAGTTGTGCGGAGTTCCTAGCAGCAAATAGGGCGTATTGGACCTTTGAGTCCACTTGGCTGTGTCCCATAGCGGCTGTAAGGACGAATTCGTGCTTTTGGGCACCCTCATAGGTAGCGCTTACGTCGAAAACATTGACTGTGGCGGAGTTGATACCAGCCGCAACTCGTTTGACCATTTCTTTGCGGCGTTCTTCATTGTTGGGTGTGATTTGTTCAACGTTGGAGGCAACGAGAGGTTGAGCAGGTTGCTTTTGGTTGTAGAATTTATCTGTAAATAATATAATTGCTTAGAAAGAAAAGTCTACATTTAATACTACAGTGAAGTTTCTGTTAAAATCTTCAAGCAATAATTTTATTCGAGATAGTAACTTACCGAAAGTAGCTGTTAAAGTGATGCGTTTGTTTGGGCTCTGTTTCCCAAGTTGCCTGAAGTTGAAGTGAGTCAACGCTACATCTTTCTGATACAGCGCGTTTGCGATGTTAGTCAGCACATCCTTAGACTGGATCATGTTGCCAAGGTTTTTGTAGTCTGTAGAATAAGAATATCCCTGCAGTTGGAACTGGTTGCCAACAGATTGTCCGAATCGGGAGTCAAGAGAAACGACCTTATTATTGCGAGTAATGGCTTTGGTGGACGGGTCTAGGCTTACAGTTACCAGTGAATCCTTCTTCTGGTTAGCGCTGTATGGCCACACACTGAAGTGCAGGATGGTGTTGTCTTGGTCAGCGCGCAGAGGCTCCATTTGGATTTTCAGCTCCCCAGATTTCAATTGCAAATGCATTTTGACTGGAACATGGAGTTGCAGTTTGCTCACTACTCCAACACTCGCGTACTGGTTGGTAAGAGTGTCCATGAATCCAACGCTTCCGTCAATGTTTCTGGCAAACGTGAACTGGATTTCCTTATCGATGTTTGCTGAGAAGGACTGGTTTTCCTCGGATGGCGGAGTGATCTGTCCTTTACCTTTGGCTTCAAAGTGAACCACTGTAGGCTGCTTGTATTTGTAGATAAAAGGCATACCCATACCAATAGGGAACATTATAGATACCTGGTTCTGGTTGATCACTTTAGTGTAATGGCTTTCGGCGCCCTTTGCCAGTCTTGAGTAGTATTCCGAGATAATTGAAGGCAACTGCTGCAGATCGCTTTCGCTGAATGTGAAATATCTTTCTTGACCCATTATGGCAACAAGCAGGGGCTTCGAGAGGGTTCTGAGAGTCGTGCTTGATGTTAAGCATTGAGAGATTTTCAGCGGTATATTTCTGGTGGTTTTCGGAATCTTGTTGACTCCTTCTCACCTTAGTAAGCTGTTGTTGAACAGCGTTGACGAATTTCTGAACGCTGGAGAACGATGTGGAAATCTGTGAAAAACACAATATTGAGTTATCAATATCATAAACAACTGTAACTGCTTTATTGTTTCAAATAATGTAGTAAATATTTTTATCTTTTACATGAAAATAGAATTGAATTAGAGTGTCTGTTTGTAATTTATTTTTTTACTACATGCATTTGAAAGAATGTGTATACGGTACATACACTAAAGCAACATTTTGTCTGTCTCGAGATGTTTCGGCTAATTTATGAAATTCCAGTTCGTAATATTTAAATAACTTCATTTTTATTTGTCTATCTGTCTGTTTGTTCCAGGTTATCTCTGAAATGGTTGGATGGATTCGAACGGGAATTATTTTGGCTGGTAGCTCATGTAATAATAGGCTACTTTTATTTTAGATAGTACTTTTTATTTTGGTAAAATAAGCAATGTTTAACACGTAGGTGCCGCGCGTCGCATGCCATTTGGATTATGTTTTACTGCGCATATATTATAACGCGGGTAAAACTGCGGGGACCAGCTAGTTTGAAATAAAAACTCAACTTACCGTATTTTCTTGGTCCCAGCCTTGAGACTTGCTCTTCACGGACCACTTTAGGAATTTGGGGAACACACTGTCTTCGCTGCCAATGTTGGAAAAGGCGGTCAGGATGCCGAGATCACTTTCCATATCGTTGTGGTCGTCAAGATATTTGTTTGAATATTGCTTGCCGTATTCTTGCTTGGTAACCATCCATTTGGCGACTCGTGCAGTCCTGGCACTGGATATAATAAAACAATTAGAATTTTCCACTTTTTGGATCACCTACGAACTACGAAGGCTTGGTGATGCTTGGTATAGGTCAAAATTAAAATGTACATTAATTATGTTTTCTACCTGTCCCTTTGACAGCGATAGACTCGATTATCGACGATCTACTGAGCTGATTATGATAAAACTTAGAATGATCATGTATCTCAAAAATATATTAGGGCTCTAACTATATAATTCACTTCATGGCGTGGCAATTTGTTAATTGTGTGTAAATGAACCTTAAGAAAAGCTTATTATATACTCTTAATATAATTATTTAGATACTTACAGATCCCAATAATGCGGGTTCTTCAGTTCAGCAGCAGATAGGATAGCCGACTTCAAAACAGCTCGTACTTGCACGCTCGGGTCATTGTGAGTCATCTGGGCCATCGCCTGCATCATTGCGGTGGGGGCGAGCCATGAAGATGTCAATTGCTGCTATTCTAAGCTCATATTGCTCAGCAATGTTCTTGAGGATGGCGAAAAGAACTGCTCTTGCGTGAGCGTTCTTTTGGTGAGCAAGCACCTGAAGATTTTTCACCATTTGGGTGCGAAGGTACGTGGTAGTTGGGATCTTGCCTTCCAAGTATGGAGCAAACACTTGCAAGATGCCTTCGTGTCCTAAGTTGCCAATAGCCTTAATGAACACTTGAGCCTTGTTGCTGTCACCGTCTTGGATGGACTGCTTAAGTTCCTGGGAGAGACGTGGAAGAACTTTTTCGAGTACAAAGGCATCGTGTCTGCGAGAAAGACGACCGTACATGTGAGTTGGGTAGTAAGAGTGAGCGGTTTCGTTATTAATTTGACCCATGTTAATGAACCTTGTGGCAGCAATCAGAGCAGTGTTGTTCAAGTATTTCTGCTGCCTGACTTCATCGCTCATTGCCAATTTAAAGAACTGAAGCATAATGTCCTTGGTGGGATAGCGAAGAGTTTTGACCAAAGTGGCGAGAATCTGGGCGGCTTCTTCTCCCTGGACCTTCTTGTTTTGAATCCAAGCCTGGATTTGATGGAAGGCAGGCATAGTACCAGCTTGAGTAACGGCATCGCGGTAGATCATCCACATATCGGCTTTGACTTTATTGTTGGAGGATTTGGCCACCTCAATGTTGCGGCTTGTGAGAGCAAGCTGTTCTGAGCTCATGGAGGCAATGATGCGCACAAGAACGTTGAATTTAGACAGAAAATCTCCTTTAGGCATGTTGTTAGGGTTTTGCAGGAGCTGGGCAATCTCCTGGATAAGTTTTTGGGCATTAATTGGATTCTGTTTCTTGTCAGCACGAGATTGAGGAGTCATGTACAAAGCGGCGTACGCGGGTTCGTTGTACCTGGGTATGTCATCGTTGACAAAGAGGGATGCAGAGTCACTTTCGCTGGACGACTTGGACGAACTAGCAGCCCAATTGTCTTGCCATTCGGATTGTCTAATTCCAGCCACCCTCGGCGACTTCACGGAGCGACGCATGCGTCTGTTGGACTCCTGGCTTTCTTGGTTTCCTTGTTCAATGTTTGATCCCTGTTCTTGGGATTGGTAGGAGTGTTCGTTGGATTCCGAGGAAGATGACGAAGATCGGTCCTAATCGTGACTGCTTCTGGGTAATGGAGTACAACAGATTCTTGACAACGCGGCTGTTTTCCGGTTTCTGCCATTCAGGCTCACTATCCTGTCCGTACGACACCAACTTCAACTGGACGTAACTGAGCACCTCAGCTTATCCTTACATACATTTGAGGGTTAACGTGAACGGTGCTGGTGGTCTCAGATTTGTAGATAGGCCCTTGTTTACCAGACAAGATGCGAGAGACTGTGGCACGTCGGATGAACTGCTCCTCATGGTTCCTGTGCGCAGTCCCGGCCCATTCAGACCCCTGTGGCACACCGAAGTGATAGCAACGCGGTGATGACAATGACCGTAGTCCTTTGTCTTGGAGATCATGATGGGTTCCTCTTCCTTCGCGAAGTTGGGTAGCTCGCGGCGCCACTCGGGACGGCAGGGTAAACGTGTCACAGTTTCGCAGTCACCAGTGACGTCAGTCTCCATTTTTTTGAACTGTCCCTGCTGGGTTTGCTTGTCGAAGCCATTCTCGTCTCTGCGGACATGCCTATGCGCGAGAGTGTCCACCTGGAGGGCTCCAGATGAGACCTTCAGAAGATTCTCCTGTGCTAAGGCAGGTTGGACGGAAGGTTCAGGGAGATGACACGACCACCGTGGACGATTATCTCGAAGGGCTGATCGAGCTTGTCCACAGGCTGGTACGAGAGACCACTTGGAAGTTGCCTGTTTTCAGGGAGCTCCTGGTGCACTTGGGCATGGCGAGGATTCTCCAGGCGAGCTACCAGGCGGTCCGGAGCGGTGGCGCACCACAAAAACGGGCCTGTAAATAATTAATATTCAATTGGATTAATGAGAAAAAAAATGTTCTTGTCAAGCGCAGCATTTACTAAAGACTTTTAAGGGTTCCTGCGAAGAAGTGATGAGACACAATTTGTTATTTAGGCAAACTGTAACTGTTGACGAGATAGTTATTAATATAAAAGATTCATGATTCGATCGCCGCGCAGTACCGTGCAGTAACATTTGTGCACAAGAATATGCCTGTTATATAAAAACTATCTTATTATAATTTCACTGGTATCTAACCATCAGCTCATTAATGTCCCCACCGAGGGGTACGAGCCTACCGTAGAGGATGTATAGGCCTTAGTCGTCCACTTGGGCCCAGTGCGGATTGGCCAACTTCACGCACAATCTTTGAATCTCATCGCAAACGTGCGCAGGTTTCCTCACAATGTTTTTCTTCATGGGATAAACGTACATTTATAATTTCGAAAATTCGTAAACAGATTGGTACGTGGCGAGATTTGAACCTGTACCCTAAAGATCGGAATGCAACAGTCAACACCAATGAGACACTGGCGCTCTTATGCTTCTTAACTCTCGGAAAATATTTTCAAATAATCTTTAAAAGCTTACTCGAATTTGCATAGTTCTCTCAAGCATACACACTATTAGGCGGTTAAAATTTTTAGTTCTTCAGGTTCAAGTTAAGCTTTTCCTATATTTATTGGTTGTTTCCTACCTGAAAAGCGCTACCACTGCTGGCTCCCTCCTGCAGGCGACCAAGGTGAAGGCGTCAACATCATAACGGTAGAGGTTGCCGGACCGCCAGGGTCCTTCCACTGACTGTCGACTTCTTGACTGCTCAAAACGGCCTGAGGCCACGGCCGCTGTAATAACAGACACAATAAAAATAGTCCTTCGATGCAAGTAACAATAAGGCACAAAATCAGATGATTACGGCTGGGCTAGTCAGAATAAATCAAGTCAAATAACATCAGCTCATATTACGTCAAGAGCGTCGGTGGCTCAGTGGTGTGGACTTTCGCCTTCCTACCGGGAGGGAGGTTCAAATCCCGACACGTACCAATGTATTTTCGATTTTCGAAAATTATGTACGTTATCCGACGCTCTTACGTGAAGGAAAACATCGTGAGGTTTCCTCACGATGTTTTCCTTCACCGTATCATCACGCCTGCGAAGAGATTCGAAGGTTGTGTGTGAAGTCGTCAATCCGCACTGGCCCGCGTGGACGACTAAGGCCTAATCACCCTATACGGGTAGGCTCGTGCCCCTCGGTGGGGACGTTTAATGAGCTGATGATGATGATATTACGTCTCCCCCGAGGGCCACGAGCCTACAGGTAAAGGGAGTATAGGCCTAAGTCTCCCAGTCCGCGGGTCCAGTGCGGATTATCTAACTTTAAGTACAATATTTAAATCTCTTTGCAGGCGTGCGCAGGTTGCCTTACGATGTTTTCCTTCACCGCAAGAGCGTCGGATAACATACATATATTTTCAAATATTCGAAATCTCATTGGTACGTGGCGGGTTTTGAACCTGCACCCTCCAGATCGAAAGGTAACCATCCACACCATTGAGCCACCGACACTATCAATATTTCATAAAATGTCAACAAACATATATGAAAATCAAATTTTTTTAGAAAGAAAATTCCAATTGGCTCAATAAGGTGAATCTTTTTGCAGGTAAATTGAGGTAAGTATTAGAATACAAACTACTTACATGGATAATAACAAAAAAATACATAATCGTTCCCAAAAGTGAATATGTAGTTACTAAATTGTTTTAGTTTATATTTTAACCCACAATAAATCCAAAGATTCATTGCATTATGAAAATATGAACGTAGGTGTAACTAAATGCATTAATTTATCTTAAATATATAAAGGAAATATATGTACGTTATCCGACGCTCTTACGGTGAAGGAAAACATCGTGAGGAAACCTTCATGCACGCCTGCGAAGAGATTCGAAGGTTGTGTGTGAAGTCGTCCAATCCGCATTGGGCCCGCGTGGACGACTAAGGCCTAATCACCCTATACGGGTAGGCTCGTGCCCCTCGGTGGGGACGTTTAATGAGCTGATGATGATGATATAAAGGACCACGTTGAGATTGCAAAGGAATTCAATGTAAATTTTTTGAGACATAACCGGTTAGGTTATGTCTCAAAAAATGTATACACGTGATACATGGTATTGAAAATCTGACTATTTCTTATTTTATAAGGCTGAGGCCAGACTAATGGCTATTTTAATACGTAAAACTGCCAAATTATCGCGTTAAGCGGTGGCTACACCTGAAGTGAACGCCGATTGTCGCAATAATTAATAGCATTTCCCCTTGGTGTGGCCCCAGCGTAAGAAAACTATGACACGTTATAATTAAGCTAATTATAAATCTTTAGATTTCACAATTCCATAAAAACAAATAACACTTACCGACTAACGCAGCCAATACCAAGATCTTCATTCTGCCACTCGATGGTTCCTCACTGAGTGGACCTACGAGAAGGTAACTTCTGAACACCAGAGGTTCAGTTTGCTCTTATATATCGGTTGACACGCGTCGGGATTGCACCCTGACCCTTTAACTGGCTAGTTATCAGATAACTACAATGTATTCCGTGGCTGCAGTTTGGTGAACTTTGCGAAGATTTTCCATGATAACTTATCCTAGACCTTTAGGATAAGTGTAGAACTGAGGCCGCTTGTTGTACGCCATTTTTTATGCCATAAAGTGAATAATAAGAATAAATGTTTATTTCATAAAAACACAGTACAGAAAATTATTTGAACTGCTCTCACATAACAGTTGGACAGAATGGTACGGTCAGTTCACTCACCTAGTGGTAAATGTTTCTGACCATGACGTATGTAGTTTTGAAGAAAATTAAAAAAGTACGTGTCATTATTTTCCGTCAACACCACAGGTCGACACTGTCCTGTGCCCATATCCGAGACGACAGGTCTCTTATAACCGGCAATTTTACTAACTACAGTGCCCTCATCCCGAAACATTCATGTTTCCTACGTCCTATAAAAAAGAAGTGCAAATCTCGGCTATTTCACAAGACGATATCTGTCACTGACACTTTTGAATCGTCAAATTAATAATACATTTTTAAACTAGTTTAAATCTACCACCGGTTCGGACAGTTGATTCGACTGAGAAGACTCCAGCAAGACCCTTGTACAAGCTTTTTAACCTATCTCTCTCCCTTCAACCTATTGCAGTCCACTGCTGGACATAGGTCTCCCCCATTTTGCGCCAGACATCCCGGTCCTCCGCCTTTCTCATCCAGCTTCCACCAGCGACCTTTCGCAAGTCGTCGGTCCATCGGGCCGAAGGGCGTCCTACGCTACGCTTGCCAAGACGCGATCTCCACTCCAGAACTCGTCTGCTCCAACGGCCATCGGTTCTGCGACATACGTGACCAGCCCACTGCCACTTCAACTTACTGATCCGGCGGGCTACGTCGGTAACTTTAGTTCTCTTACGAATTAAATCATTTCTAATCTTATCCCTAAGAGAGACTCCAAGCATAGCTCGCTCCATTGCGCGTTGAGTGACTGAACTTGTGAACCAATCCCGCAGTCAGTGGGATCAGATTTTAACCTATCTATGTCCATACATTTCGGTCACCACATCGTAATAGCCTTTCCTCCAAAGACATGATTTAAGTTTATTTTTAAATTTGTGTATAATTAATAATTCTAGCCAACCTTGTGGAATTTTATAAATATCTTAATACATTTCCCTACAAAGGATTTGCTAACTTTGCTTAATCTATCGGTGTTTCTTCTAGTATTAAAAAAAGTTTTAAACCTAGACGACTTAGTATCGAGTCTACCACCTATTTTAATTCTTGCTTTAAGACTTGGTGACAAAACAAATATATTTTGTGTAAGATCCTAATAGAAGACCGATGATCCTAAAGTAAATTCTCATTATAATTGCTGACGTCTGACACAAAGTTGTCAAGAATTCAACTAGCCTATTATATCCCAGTACAGGACACATTGTCGGTGGCTGGCTTTCGATCTGGTGGGCACAGGTACAAATCCCGCTACGTACCAATGCCTTTACGAATTTTCGAAATTATAACCAGCGTGCATACATACATCTACGAGTCCATTATAACAATGCCTTGAGGATATTGTAGGCGTTGCAGTGTGTCGGGAATGTTCGCGGAAGCGCATTGATGGCTTTGCCGCTATCATAAGAAAAAGGTGCGCCCAACACTAACCCACTTACGCGGCGACACCAACACTATTCTCAAGGTCTTTATTGACCGATGGGAGTCATCTCTCTACTAAGGTGGGTGACTATTCACATCAATTAAATAAATAATAATTTTTAATGTTTTTACAAACATTAGTTTTATAAGGAAATGGTTAGTATTGGGTCACTGGCTTGAAATAAATGATTAAACGATATGTACTTTTTCCGAAACGTTTACAGTGAAGGAGATTATCGTGAGGAAACCTGTGCACGCTTGCAACGAGATAGAAAGGGTGTGTGTGAAGTCGGCCAATCCGCACTGGGCCCGCATTGACGACTAAGGCCCTTTACGGGTATACTCGTGCCCCTCGGAAGGGACGTATAAATGAGCTGATGATGATGACAGGGCAAAGGCCTTTTCTGACAGAGATTGGGGGTTACTGGGCATTTAGACTGTAACAGGGGTACAGTGCGTGTTGGTTCGGCATCCATAGGGTATTATACTGAATTCCACTGCTGAATCGACTAGTGGACATAGAAATTTCTTACCTAAAAGAAAAAGAAATCATGACTCTTAATTTCATAGAAGAGAACACGTGATAATGTTGGCAGAGTTGTAGTGAACAATAAGTATATCTTGTCAAGAAGGGACAATCAAATGTTACTTTTAAAATATATCGTAAACATAATTGGGTAGGAAAATAAAAAATCGTAATCATAATAATATGTATTATTAAAAATAACTCCAATAAAAATTGAGCATAATTCTTAACTGAGAAGAAGACAGTTGCTGTCTTGCTTAACTTAGCCTAAAACGCACTCCTATTAAAAAGAGATCTTATTATGGAAAAATCTTATTAATTAGGAGATTCTTTGGAAAGCAAGCTGTTTGTACATTCGTCACTCATCCCGTAACGAGGAATTACCTACACTTAAAAACTAATAATTATATATTACACATTTTTTCAAAATAAAAAACAAAAAATTATAACTTCAACTTAATTTTATAGTTAGGAATTATACATACAATAAAGATAGATATTTTATATAAAATATATAAATCCGTATTAATAAATATGATTCAATAAAATTTGGTGAAAATACCAAATCATGGAATTAAACATAATTATCAATACTATTCTAGCCGTCAATATCCAGTATTGTTTTCACGAGAAACTCGATAAAGGACCTTAAAATTAATTGAGCAAATATAGGTGTTACTTGGAATATCTACTTTAATACAAAATAAATGCTAAAACTATCATGTCTTTTCAAAGAGATCTGTGTTAGACACGAGCTATTTCATTTAAAGTTTACATCTAAATCTTAATAGAAATGTACAACAACCTCTTAGTACTTTTAAATACTAAATGTTTGATTTATCAAACGTCTGTGTTTCAAACACATACGAATATTATAAAATAATTGAGCCAATTTTACTTTTTCAGTCTTGAATTGAGCTTCATTATTATTAACTAATTATTATTACGTAAAATTAACTATATACAATGAAATGCATTAATGATTAATTTGCAATACAGGTTTGAAATAACATATTTTTTTATGCGACTTTGTCCGCGTCTTAATTACATTACTCGTAGCTTCCGAGTCTGTCACTCCTTTTAACATCGGCTAGCTACCAGTAATAATATGGTCAATATCGGTCCAGCCGTACCAGATATTATCCGGAACAAGCAGGCAGATAAAATTGTGAAAAATAAAAATATTTCTAATATTTTGGTATGTGCCGTCCGTTCTACAATGCATGTTACGAAAGTTAATCGAGTATATCAAATACAGACAGACACTGCATTGCCATCTATAAATTTTAATTAGGTTTTATTTTTCGACTTAAAATTATCTTATAAATCGTCTGTATGATATACCCAAGCTTGCAGAATCTACTAATTTTAGCCAGCGCCAATTAAACGTTTATTTTTAAAAATAACGAATACACCTATAAGTATTTGTAATTGTTATAAATATACATGCTTTTTACATAGAAATATAAACATAGAAATCCAACTACACCAATTCATACGCTATAACCTATGAAATAAGTCCTCTTTCCAAACCTAAATACCTCTCTCTCAGAATAACAGCGTTGCCGTGTCCACTTTTGAATAATTTTAATGCCTACTCAGCAGCCATACGGCAACAAAAGTTGAGATATTGCCCTTTTGACCAAAAAAATTTTTTTTTATTTTGTTTATTTGGTACTTAATGATTTGCTTTTTTTCTTTCTTTTCACATTTTTTTTATTTTTGTTTTTTGTTTCTTTTATGTATCGTCAAATTGTTTTGGTCTGTTTTAATTTTATAATGATTTGTGATCAAATAAATGTATTTTCTTTCTCATTCATAGACGCTGCAACCTGGGAACGGTCAACTTGTCTCTAATACATCTCAATGTTGCCAGTTTAGCAGGTGAGCTTGGCACCAGCTGCTCGTGATCCTGCCTCCTGATCGGTCTGGATGGTGGGATACAGGTTCGAGGGGCGCTGACTATGTGCGGATGGGATTTGACGTGCTTGCGAAGGGACGAAGGGTCGGTGTATCGCTTGCCACAGCCGGCAGCACCACACGCATAGGGTCTCTGTAAATAATTACTCGAGTTTAGCTTCGTGGTACAGTAAAAAATAATTTTAGCACAGTGTGATTATATAGTGTAATCCGGTAGTTTCCACCATCCGCAATAAAATACCAAACCTTATTAACCGCATATGCTTATTAGCAATATTGTATTTTTAAATACACCTAAACTAATAAATATAAGGTCAATTGATGATAGTGAGCAATGACGTCACATATCACTAATCTCATAGAAAATATATGGAAACGTTCCTTTTTGACAGTTAAAAAAAGTAGAGTTTTTTTTAAATAAGACATCTCATCATAGATCATATCCTAATTTTTGGGAACTCAAAGATAAGGTTAACAAGAATATATTTTTGACTAAAAGTGTCATCTGCCAGATATATTAAAAATGTTGTCCATCAAGAATACATAATCTGTATACAGTTGTTGATTTGGTAATAAATCCTAGAAATATGTAAAAAGTATTCCTATCAGAAATAGTATCGTCATTATTTCAGTTAATACGTCCCCTCAAAAATCTTCTCTCACTTCAAATTAAATAAACTTTTTGCCATCCGTTCTAAAATCGCTTCTATTCAACCTATCGTAGTCCACTGCTGGATATATGGTCTCCCCCATTATCGCCAGATATCCCGGTCCTCCGCTTTTCTCATCCAGCTTCCACCAGCGAGCAAGTCGTCAGTCCATCGAGCCGGAGGGCGTCCTACGCTACGCTTGCCGACGTGGTCTCCACTCCAGAATTCGTCTGCTTATATCGCTTACCGCATTAAAATGGGTCCTTTGATGCTTAGCCCGGTCTGAGGAGTTGGAAAAGGCTTTCCTGCAGTGCGGGGCTGGGCAGGTATACGGCCGTTCACCTGTGTGCGACCTGATGTGTATTTTTAGGTTTTCAAGGCGAGAGAACGCTTTTCCGCAACCAGGATGCTGAAAAAGTAATTATATAAATACATCAATAAATATCCACTGACATTCACACAGCACCATCTAGCCCCAAGTTAAGCGTGAAGCCTGTAATATGGATACTATACAACGGATAAACATACTTTATATATTTTTTTTTTGTAATTCATACAAATAGACATGTTCATGAACACAAACAACGACACTACAGCCTATCACAAATGCCTGTAATGCCTTTTTTTAAGAGGAGAATCCTGCATTGGATACTGCCATTCTGGGGGGAACGAGCAGTTATGTCGGACTCCTACCGACTAAAATCCTCTGTGTCCGTGCGCTACGTCTGGTGACAGACTGCGGGCAAGCGCTGAGCGCATCCGACCATGCAGTCCGTCGACGCCGTCCGCATGTAGGTGCGGACCCGGCTTTCCTCTTTCGGAGGCTTGGGGAAGTCTAGAAAACACATAGACTATCCCCACATTCACAGGGGCTTGTACGGTGTGTAATAGCAGATGCCCCTCGATCCGCTATCCACAGCCCCTACTAGGGTGGGCGAAGCTGGTGCCACCACGTCTCCTTCGCCCAGTCCTCCGCCGCCTGTTCGCACTCGCAAGCGGATTCTCCTCCTAATGCGCTCTGCTTCTTCCTTAGAAAGCATTATTTGCTCACAGAAAGAAGCTACAGCCTTCCAGGCGACATTGCTAATAACCATGGCTGCAATGACAGCTGGTAAACTGAGGTTGTCTCCTATAGTTGCCCTTAGGGCAGTTCTTGGTGTTTCCCATTGCGGACAGTTTTGTAGAGTATGAATGACTGTATCTTCTTCATCCCCGCATTCATGACAAGCTGGGCTTTCTTCGCGTCTGGCTATTTTGTACAAATATTTGCAAAAGCATCCATGGCCAGTCAACAATTGCGTAGTCTATACGACAGAGCCCCAAACTTTCTACTTGCCCACAGTTGTAGGACTGGACGAACTCCGGCGACTGTATAATGTCCAGCAGAAGGGTGTGCAAGCCTTTCGCCCACTTCTTAAATGCTACGTTTTGTGCGCCTTCTCTCCAGCTTGCTACTTCTTCAGGTGTGGCAGGTGTCCCAGAGAGTGCCATCACGCGACGCCTCCGTACACCTCGGCCAGGGCTACTGCTTCAAGGTCACAGCGTGCCATGCCGCTTCATGGGAGATAGTACGGTACCCCAGGACTGCTCTGATTGTTATAATTCTTTGCGGCACGCGTAGTTTGACCACATTTTGTACGGTCAGAGAGTCCGCCCATATCGGGGTACCGTACAAGGCCATGCTTTTCAGTACCCCAGTAAACAACAATCTGCAAGGGACGTCGGACCTCCCACATTAGGAAGAAGTCTGCCTAATGATGCTGCTGTTTTAACTAACCTAGTAGATAAACTTTTAAAATGCTCCCTAAAACCCCATTTACTGTCAAGTATAAGGCCTAAGTATGGCTTGACATGGGAGCATACAGTGATGCTTTGCCCATCAAATATAATGAACAATCCAGCAGGTGGCTTTTTGCGGGGACCATGAAAGCAAAGGGCTTCGGTCTTATGCAATGCGACCCTCAGGCCCAGTCTACGTATTCTATTAACTAGTTGCGATGTGCCCGCCTCTATAAGGTGAGATGCTTCTTCAAAACTTTTCCCTCTTGCAGTCACAAGAGTGTCATCTGCATAGCATACGACGTGAACACCCTGAAGAAGGGGTCCACGTAGAAACCAATTGTACCCAATGTTCCACAAAAAAGGACCCAGTACTGACCCTTGTGGAACACCACACCGCATAGGGATTCTCTTTATTCCAGAGCTTGTCTGAAATATTACAGATCTGTCTTTAAGATAGTCTTTCACAACCGAGCAAAGATATTCAGGTACACCGTGATATTTAAGGCCTTCTATTATACTTTTAAAGGGGATGGAGTTGAACGCATTTGTAATGTCTAGCGACACAGCAAACATCACACCACCCTTGCTGACCTCTCCAACGATAGTAAGTTCCTCATATTTTACGGACACGTATCCACTTCCCGCTTCTTTCTTAGTAATGGGTAATGTAGTTTCTGATGTTGACCCAATGATACAAACAGTACACTCTGTGTCCGAAACCTAATTTGGCCGTTTGGGGCAGGCTCTGCAGCAACAGCCACATCAATCTGCCATTCACTCATCGACTGCAGCAATAGATCTTGTGCCGCAGCACAATGGTTTAGGTTCGCCTGGATGAATTGCCGATATGCTGACCTATCCATTCAGTTCTGTCTGCATAATCTCAGGTTGCAGTCCAGGCCGAGCTTCATGTGAGGCAGCCAGGTTTCCGCTTACTACTTTTCTTTTTGGTTTGGGAGGAGTACAGTTCTTTTCCCCAAGAATATGGTCCGCATTTCTATTTAAACCTGCACAGATCACACAGTGGGGACGTGCAGAGCGTCTTTATGTCTGTACTGCCTGCAGATCGAACCCGGAACTCTTGGTGTAGCAGCCGACGTCTTAACCGCTAATACATTTGGGTCGTCAAAAAATATCAAAAACTAATTAGAACATACTTTATAAGGCGCGTCTTGAATCTTTGGCTACGTTATTATTTGATTATTACTAAAGCAATTCTAACTAAACTAGACTATGGAGCATTGTATTAAGGTGCAAAGTGCAATAGACCAGTTCGATAATAACTTGGGTAAGTATCACTTACATGGCACCTGTTGGGCTTTGTCCAGATGAACACGCATGTGTATGAGTAATTTGTAGCGAGCATTGAAAGGGCGACGTGCGCGCGCGCAGTCCCGCCATAAGCAGCTGAATTCATCTCCTGAAAGAGAAATTATTTACAAAATATGAAAATGAAATAAATAAGATAGAAATAAAAATACTTTTGGGGCCCTTTTTCACATTGCACTTTAAAACCAGGAAATAAATGTTGTTATCGTTTTGTCTTAATTGATTGAATTCCGAATTTACTCAGACGCAATCAAAAGAAATTAGAAGAATGGATAAGAATATTTTGAAGAAAATACTATAATTATTTCTAAAGTTGTTACAATCTTACCTTTGTAGCTGTTGACGTGGGCTCTTTCTATGTGCTCAACTAAAGTACTCTGATTTGGATATCTTTCGTAACACTGTCCCATAAACATATTCTTTCACCTAAAAAATCGAAGTTCAAAGACAAAAATTCTAAAACAAAATCAAAAACATTCAAAGCTTGTAACTTCAAAACAAATGTCAGTATAAACAAAAATATTTTTTCTGATTACATAATACACTACACACAAAAATTTCAGACATATTTACCTTGTCCTTTCTCCTTTTCTGGTTTTCTGTCACTTGATTTCTTTTCCGGTACATATTCCCCATTTTCAGTTTCAAAGTTGAGTCCAAAATCATCTAGATTGATGAATAGGTCTTCTTCGTCTAAATTTTCCGAATGCTCGTCGTAATAACCAGAACTTTGTACGTCGCTCTCAATAGATTCACAAATTGACACTTTCCTTTCGTTACCCTCAAAATTAAATTCAGTACAACTGGTCGGTGTATCTGGCAATATGTACTTTTTGCCTGCATCTAGATTGTATAGTATGTATTTGGATAACTATAATGATCTAAATTTTCAATTATAATCTCATTATTTGGAAATGATTGTTTCATTAATTGTACTTAAATGTTCAGTTTTGCTCTCAACATTACTGAAATTGCAATATCGTTTGAAAATGCTGTTTCGATTGAAGGCAGCAGATTTCGTTCATTTGTCGAATTAAAATAATCTTCATTCAAACCTTCCGGTGTCAGGCGGCAGGATTCACTTTCTTCTCTGCATAGTTCATCTATCAATGATTCGTCATCGATGTATTCATTTGTTTTAAACAGCTTATTATCTAAGTCGTTATTTTTGCTACTTGTATTTGCTTTGAGATCAGTTTCTTCAAATTCAATACTATCTAAATCTAATAAAACTTCTTTGATATTTTGCTCGTTAATAGTGTTATCGATCATATTATTTACATTTCCAAAGTCATTACTAGCAGTACTGTTGCTGGTCCAATTATCTAAAACTTCAAAGTCGAAACTTTCCTCGACGCCATATTTAAAATTGTCTACTTTCGTTTTTTATTGCCATTTTTCTAGTTCTAGATTGAATTGTGTCATGTAGTAAGCGTGTAAATCTGTTACGTTTTCGCTCCTGTCTTTGAATAGTTCATCTTCCTCGTAGCAAGGCATGATATCATAATCGGCCATTTTGCAAAGTTCATTTACCTACAAAGGTTCAGTAATCCTTAGGTGCTTATGACATGTGGCGTCTAATTCGCGCTATGGTTTCGTTCGCTATTATTATAAAAATAAACTTTCTCTACGTCTTCACGCGTGGCTCGAGCATCTGCAAATTATACATTAAATATATTTCTCCGCACTTATTATTGAAGTACACGTGCACTGTTGCCTTTTTAATTACGATGGTAGGAAGTTGGTTTTTTGTTTGTGCAAAAAACTTTGACTGCTCAGGAAGAGTTCATGATTGAGTAATTAGGTTGTCGGTATAATTAATGATCACTTGTTGTTCACAAAAAACTACAATTAAGAGTTTTAACTTTAATTGCTTTGTAAAATTTAAAAGTGGTTTTTATGTGACGGTTGGCGGTAAATAGAATGAAACTTCTAGAAATAAAATTCGGTATGCACATAAAATAGATCCTTCCCATTTGTAATTGCAATAATTACACGTATGTTAAGTAAAAAGGAGTAGCATACATGTTCACGGTAAAACTGTACCTGCCAAATACAGTTTATTTAAAATAATTAACTAATATTTAGCATATATTACTAACAACTTCACTGAACATAGGTGTTACTATATATTTTATTTATATTACCAATATTAAATATTTTATATAGACTATAAGAATAAAATATATTTTCAAAATATTATATTGAGAACATCATATATAAGAATTAAATTGGGAGTTATTCATAATTTAAAAATAAATTGCCGTAATCTTTAAATATATTTACTCTTTACGTTGATTAAAGTTTTTTAAAACAAAATCATAAGTAAAAAATATAAATAAAAATTAACAATATATTCTTATATAAAATTTACAAATATATTATGACCTTAAAAATAGCACTAATCTGAATGTAAAAATAGAAAATACAACATACTCATGCTTAAATTGAAACACGGCGGAACATGATAACAACTTACCTAATCAATAAATCCTCCAAAAATATTCGCGCGTTCACTAAACTTTTGCGGGAACTTTAAAATGTCACTTATAACGCTAAACGAATGTACGCGTTTAGAGGTGGGACCGGAATAAACTAACCTGGTAAGCCTGGATAGCGAAAAAAATGAAACCATAACATGTGGTGTAATGCGCTGCAAAATAAAATCTTGCCGTAACCAAATACGTTATGACCCTTATTACATAAGAGAAAGAGCTTATAATATTTTTGTATTAATCCCATAGAATATTGTTCATGTTTACAACTTTTTGGCGCCAAGATAATCCATTTAAGGTAGCTTTTATTGATTCATTAGTCATTTTAGTTTTCAGTTTTAGTAACTTTAATGGGATTTTTGTAATTTTGAAAATGTTATGGACCATTGGGATTTTTTTTGGTACTTGACTTCTTTGGGTAGATCGTTATGATTAATATTAATTAAAGGGATGAAAGACGGATGAAAGACGAATACTCTCCGACAGCTCCTCTGTACTCCAATCACTAAAGAAAAACCTCCTTACTTCCAAACTAATACTAGAATGCCATTACGCTTCGTTGAGAAACAGAAACAAGGTGACAATGGATTAAGGGACACAGTGGGTCACGCGGTAGCGATGCGGCGGACGAGCAGGCGAGAGGAGGCTCAAATGCCAAAGCCATCGGACCGGAACCAATAATACCAATCCCATTTAACCAGATCAAGAACTGGCTAAGAGATCGCACACAGATATTAGCAGCGGAATGGTTGACCTCGACACCAGGGTGCAAGCAATCAAGGGAGGCCATGCCATCCCTGGACAGGAAACTGTCTAGGCGTCTTCTACGCGTGGACAGGCATAGCCTTAGACTGGTGACGAGGACCATCACTGGACACTGAGCATTAAACAAATACTTTTACACAATAGGTATCACGGACAGTCCTCTGTGCAGAATGCACGCTCTGGAGGAGGAGGAAACGGTGGCGCATGTGCTTCTTAGGTGCACAAGCGTAGCCCAGATCCGCACGGAAACTATCGGCTCACCGTTAACAGTCGCGGATGCCCTGAGAAGACCAGGAAGACTAATCTGCTTTTGGAGTGAGATATACATAGTATATCTTGTGTGCATTACTTTTGACCCTCCTCTGGATGTCATTCAGTTTCACTCACACCCGCGTAAGGGTAGGCTCGTGCCCCTCGGTGGGGACGTTTAATGAGCTGATGATGATGACTGTCTCCGCTTATCCATATATAACACACACTAGCAACGGACAATCACTGCAAATGTTTCATATCCACCGATAAACTTATCTACTCCACCAGCCATTTCCTCTTCATCGTAAGTTAATATCTTACTACTTTTGACACTAATCTAATTAGATCATTTATAATTATCATCATCATCATCATCAGCTCAATAAATGTCCCACCGAGGGGCACGAGCCTACCCGTGCAGGGTGTTAGGCCTTAGTCGTCCACGCGGGCCCAGTGCGGGTTGGACGACTTCACGCACAACCTTTGAATCTCTTCGCAGGCGTGCGCAGGTTTCCTCGCGATGTTTTCCTTCACCGTAAGAGCGTCGGAAAACGTACATATATTTTTCGAAAATTTGATAACACATTGGTACGTGGCGGGATTTGAACCTCTTATATTATAATTATATTTCAGTAATTTTCAGAGTCTTTTTCATGAGATATCTTAATAATAAGATTAAGATATCTCATAAAACTCTTAATCCTTGAATTGCAAGAGCTCTTTGAGTAATATGCTAAAATGTCAAAGCTTAGAGCTAGGAAGAACCACAAGTAATTTTTAAGACGATGCAGTTTTTTAAACGTTATAAAGTGATCTGGGCGGTCAGTTTGCTCTCCTGATGGTAAGTGACGTGCCTGACCATAAAGGAGCAGTATTGAAGAAAAATAGACACCATAAAGTGACCATCCTTCGTCAATATCGCCTAGCACCCGTCACCCGAGGCAACGGATGTTAGGTCTTATAAACCCGGTAATTTCACTAGCTACAGTGCCTTCATCCCGGAACACAAAAGTGCATAAACCTCCTAATTCACGGGACAATACCTAAAACTGCGGTGGTATCGACTACGTTACGGTACCTGGTACCTATACGACTCAGTATTAAGTTTCATCCTCAGCTCATTTAACGTCCCACCGATAAGCACAATCCGACCTGTAGATAGATAGATAATTTCTATATTTGTATCAGACACACAACATCGAAAACAAAGTAAGTACACAGTTGCAATTTATACGAAATAAATCAAAAGGTGTACAGGATAATTATCGTGTACTGTACAGGGTATATATAGGCCTTAGTCATCCACGCGGGTCCAGTGCGAATTGACAGACTTCACGCACCTTTGAATCTCTACATAGGCGTGCGCAGGTGTCCTCACGATGTTTTCCTTCATCGTAAGAGCGTCGGATAAACGTACATATAACCCACTGCTGCTTGATTATCTCTAAAAAGTAATGAAATCAAGACAAAGACGTGCCAAGTCTAAGGTTCCTTACTGCGATTACTTTATTATTATGATCAATGTTGTGTGACTTGGCCGTTGAAGAGTACACAAGGATACAAAACCAGGTGCTCCATGACACCATTGCACTATTCTGTCGCCATAGAATAGTAATGGGTAGCCCCATTGACGATACAAATTTGCCACTTGGAAAACGGTGATTCAATAACCCGTCGATTGTAGGCTTGATAAAGCCACTAACGTATAAAGAATGTTCAACGGCCAAGTCACACAACATTAATCATAATAATAAAGTAATCGCAGTAAGGAACCTTAGACTTGGCACGTCTTTGTCTTAATTTCATTACTTTTTACAGAGATAATCAAGCAGCTCCCTCGAGACTTGGCTAGATTTTTACAGAGTGTTTTTGGTGGGATTTCACTTATTTTTGTAGAAACTTGAAAGGAATATTGGACGACCCATTGGGTGTAATAGTTGAGACGTCGGCTACTACACCAAGGGTTCCATGTTCGATCCCCGGACAGTACCTACAAAATTTGTGTGCATGAACATGTCGTTTGTATTGGTCTAGCGCGCTCGACTTGGCGGGGGCACTACGGCGCCCCCAATTTTTGACATCGGATGAAGCGGCCCACCATGTTGAATATATATTGTTTAAAGGCGGTATGTCGATCTCTTATAGTTTGGCTGGGCTCTTTTGTTATCTAACCAGGTACTCCAGATCTTCGATTATCCAAGTTTTTATAGTTTTCCCTTTATGTATCCATTAAACCCTAACTCTGTACCAAATTTCAACTCTCTGAGTAAATGGGAAGTACGAGTACAGACTTGAAATTTTGGATTTAAAGTATGTTATTATATCTTACTAGATGGCGAAAATTTCAGCGCTCTGGTATTATCCAAAGGTTCTTAAATTGGGGCCTGAAAATGCGGTGAAATGGATCCTGTAAAGGATGGTATGGCAGTGTTTGCTTCGCGCTCGACTTGGCGGGGGCACTGCCGTGCCCCCAGATTTCGGAGCTTCGAAAACGAATTGTTACGTGGCGGGATTTTAACCTGCAACCTCCAGATCGGAAGGATATCTACACCAATGAGCTAGCGACACTAAAAATGATCGATTACGAATTATCTTCCTCGTACTTCACTTAAAATCTTTTCGACACTTCTCCAAAGAACACCATGTCAACTGTGCTACCGTAACCCGCACTTTCGGAAAGAATGGTTCAAAAAAATGAAGACACGAAATCCACTCGCGGCGTAAAAACGCTTCAGTTTTTTCTATAATTTAAAAGGGCTGCAGATGATAAATATAACGACGTTAAGTTTTTACACTTGCACTGGCTGTGCCATCCACAAGTTTTTGTAAGAAATATTTTGAGCTGAAAGTATGTTGTGTTGAAAATTTTGAGTAAGTACTTTCAGGAATTAAGAGGTACACTGAAAAAATGCAGTGCAATGAAAATTAATATTTTCTCTTATTCTAGAAATAATTACTGAATTATTTCTAAAATGAGAGAAAATATTACTTGCATTGGCAAATAGTGCAATGTAGCGAACAATTTATTCTTGGTATAAAATATTTTTCTTAACCTTTAACCAAGATATTGAGATACATTTAAAAAAACTGAAAACTGGTTTTTTTATCTACAAAATTTATATATTACTTATCTTTAACGTTGAACAATTTTAATAATAACTAACATGTTTTTTAAATGTTTTGGTGCAAAAAACCTCTGCCCTTAATGCCTGGTGTATGCTCTTTGTCTTGTTAATGCTAAAATATGTACATATAAATGAATATATTAACAATCAAGCATACAGCCCACCTAATCGGTAACATAACATTAACTAATTACTATCAACAGCTTATCTATCAACACTGCATCTGTCCTGGGCAGGCCTGTCACTTGCCATCGGGTATCACCGCCATCTCTTAAAACAGTTCTATTGTACACGTCAGCAGTTTTGTACCAGAAAAGTTGAAGTAATATTATTGTAATACTGTTTTAAGAGATGGCGGTAGGCCCTCAGGTGAGCGAACGGGTCGTCTTATTCACTTAATTATTTATTATTATTAGGCACTAGCTGTTCCCTGTGGTATTACCTACCTGCGATACGAGTATAAGATATTCACCCGCAGTAAAATATAACCTTAAATTGCTTCGTCAAGTCACGCAAAGCGCGGCCGCCGCGCGGTGAATCATTGCTTTATTTTTCCTAAATTAAAAGTATTATCTAAAATAAAAGTAGCCTTAGTTTTTTCTTATTACCTCAGCTACCTGCCAAAAAACTCCCGTACAAATCCATCCCGTCGTTTTAGAGATTACCCAGAACAAACAGATACACAGACGGACATACAGATATATTTTTTAAAATTTAGGTATCGTATATATATTCGTATGCATGAAGAAAATAATGTTATTTCAATATAACAAACAGACATTAAAATTTTAATTATATGTAAGAGATAATAAATGTTATAGTTTTAAGATTCTTATTATTGGCGTTTATGCCTTTTAGCCAGATTACAGCTTGAAGTACACCAAAAATCGGGCTTACATCGCAATGATCAGTCCCGTAAAACGGACCCTCAATTTGCGTGCCATAAGTGCGGACGTAGTGGTGTCCTAGAATCGGCTCATTTAGTCACGAGCGGCATTTTCTCCAATAGGCGCTGCTTCAACAATCTGAAAAGATGTGAACCTGTTGATGAAGATAGGAGATAGTAATTGATGGAGTCAGATTAGATTACAACCGTCATCACCACTACCTTTCCCGCGGGCGCTGAGAAGGCAGATTAGGGACAAATAGGTTGGCTCTCTCTCTTCAACCTATCGCAGTCCACTACTGAACATAGGTCTCTCCAAATTTGCGCTAGATATCCCGCTACTCCTCCAGGTTGGCTACTGTAGGGAAAATAATATAAAATATGGTAAAGTGTAGCCTCAATAAAAAATATGGTAAGCCTCCTTGAGGAGTCCAAACTGCGAGTTCACTGCGACTGCGTGGTTTAACCTCAATTCAAGGAGCATCTCCTTTAGTGTCCTGTGTCCATTTGCGTACTCTATGCTTGACTTCAAGATAGGGTAGGATAGACAGTTTGTGGAAAGAGGATATCTGAACTGTTGACTCGAAGAAGAAGAAGGCACAAACCATTAAGAAGCGAACGGATGGCAACGCTCGCGATTTCGACTTACTCGTATAGTTATGTCTATTCGTAGGCTTCAAGCCAATGGTGCGTATAAGAAAATCACCAATTTCAGTAAAAACTTAATATCTTCGTCCTCAGTGTACTATTTGCATGTAAATTTATGTTGGTTTTCATAATTATGTAACAAAAAAAATTGAGACTGCATCGATAAATTCAAAAACGATTGGTCCAATGAAACATGCGTTTTTTTTATATACGCTCCTTTGGCTTGCGACATCTATTCATGATGAGGCCTCGGACGGTTAATTCTATTCCAAAACTATGCTATTTATTATACATGAATCGAATAACACATAGAGTGTTACAATGTGTGAATTATCTGACTGTCCATCGCCTACTAATCAACTTGTGATTAAAGGTCTCGACTTGTCAGCATTGGACCCTCGCAGTACTTAACAGGGTTAATATCCTATTGGTTTGATAAACAATTTACACGTGTGTTTGCGAGGAAACATGGCGGACTGAAACCTAATTAGAACATGATCAAATCGTTTTCGAAATATGTAATAATAAAATGTGATTGTTAAATAGTGTTACGATTTTTGTTACGAGTTTTGGTCATGGCTGAAAATCAGAGGTTTGCAATCGGTTTCAATCAATCCCTGTTTTTACGTTATATTTGATGTTATATATATTTGACGAGTCATGTGGTGTATTTGGTTGAGACGTCGGCTCTTACACCAAGGGTTCTGGTTTGATCCCGGGCTGTACAAACATTTGTGTGCATGAACATGTAATGTGTCTTTGTCTTGCTCTGGGTGTTTTCTATGTATATTAAAAAAATCAAAAATTAACAAATAATTTATTGCTTTTTCAAAAGAAACATATCAGTTTTAGAAGTATCCCTTAAGCAAGCAATGCCTGTACAAAATGCCTTGTTCAATGCTGCCACGGCGTCTGCATCGCAGTGGCTATGCTGAGGCGGGACCTTTTGCCCGTGTCTTTGTTTTATTTTCAATTGTTTTTATTTTGTTTTATTGTATCAATGTAAAATATTGTCTCATGTGTTTGTTTGTCCTATTGCTTTGTTTTCGTGTATATCTTTTTTTGTGCACGGTCAATAAATGGTTTTTCTTTCTTTTTAATTTGCGATATTACAGGTTTAATGCTTAGTTTGGGGCTAGATGGCGATTTGTGAATAACAGTGGATTTATATATTATTGTCGCGACGGGCACATATAACTTTTGTTTATGTACATAATATGTGTACTTTTTGTCTGTATTTTTTTTATTATGCTTTAACTGTAGCATATACAAATTGATGTCAACTGTCTCTGTGCAAAGTATTTCTGTTTTCCAATGTTTTCCAACAATTTTTTCTCTCTGATGATGATAATGATTACGATACGAAGTAACAATTTCAATTAAAATTTAGTACTTATATTCAAGTTGCGCATGTCAAGTATCTAAGCACACGTGTAAGGGCTATCTCTATGATGTATTTTAACTCCTTCAAATGCAACTTTGTAAGTTTTATCTGCTATAAACTAGTTAGTTTTGATAACGAACTTACTTTGTTTAAATAGGTGATACATTAAGTGCAAAGATGACGTCAAACATAACATTGGCTTCGTTTTGATTCGCATTAACCTATTTATAATATCAAAGGCCTACAACCTTGTCCAGGTATATTATGGACTCAGATTCTAGAGTATTGGAATCTTGTTTTTGTGGAATATTCCGTTTATATTAGCGGGATTATGTGAATTAATTACAATACAGGGAATATTGGTGTGGACTGTTGTCCTCCTACTGGGAGGGCTGTAGTTCAAATCTCGCCACGTACCAAAGTGTTTTTAAATTTTCGAAATTATATGTACGTTAGTACACTCAGAAACAAAAATGTCCGACATTTTACTTTATAATGAATAGTGAAATATAATGAATAGTGTTATGTACTTTTGTGTTTTGGGATGAGGGCAGTGTTAACTAGTGAAATTATCAGGAATGAGAGACATAACATCCGTCGTATCGAGTGACGGGCGCAGCGCGGTGTTGACGGAGAATAATAACTGTATATCAGTTATTGGTCTCCTTTAATGCCGCTCTGTCATGGTCAGGCGTATCACTTACCATTAGGTAAGCGTCCTGATCGTCCTCTCACTGTCACTTATAACATAAAAACTATTTATGTACCTACTTACACAAAATTATTTGCATTGGGCCCACGTTGACTATGTTCTAATCTCCATTTAGCCATGTTGTAAATCTGTGTGTTACCTAATAGCTGATTTATGAATTGATTGATGAGACCATGTTTGAGAATGATAATTATATCGGAGAGGTTTTTGTGTATCAAAATTTTAAAGGTTTTTCAGAGGATATTTATATTTATATATATTATATTTATATCAGCGTAACGAAAATGTTACTATTTTTCGGGTTTATTGTATAGTTGAAGTTTTTCCTTGCTCTAGTTCTAAGCCAACAATATTGTGTCTTGAGAGCACAATAATTGCATACAAGTTGTGCACAAGACCGCTTGCTTATTGCACACGTGTGACACAAGTGCATTAACAAAACAACTCGCAAATACACTTTCATACAAGCATCGTTTTATCGCACTTTTTTTAATGACAATTCGTCGAATACAATCACGATGGCAGGATGTTATTGTTTCCTTGGGTTGTATTGGTGCGATTTGAAAAAAGCAAATTGACATAAAAATAGCGGGGAAAAATTTAAAAATGGTGGATTATTATATGTAGAGATTCGGTGGCTAATTGGTGTGGACTATTGCCTTTTGATCTGGAGGATGCCAGTTCAAATCCCGCCAAGTGCCAATGTTTTTCGAATTTACATGTACGTTAAGTAAGAAATATCAATTAATCATTCATCATCATCAGCTCATTAAACGTCCCCACCGAGGGGCACGAGCCTACCCGTATAGGGTGATTAGGCCTTAGTCGTCCACGCGGGCCCAGTGCGGATTGGATGACTTCACACACAACCTTCGAATCTCTTCGCAGGCGTGCATGAAGGTTTCCTCACGATGTTTTCCTTCACCGTAAGAGCGTCGGATAACGTACATATATTTTTCGAAAATTCGAAAATACATTGGTACGTGTCGGGATTTGAACCTCAGCCCTCCCGGTAGGAAGGCGACAGTCCACACCACTGAGCCACCGACGCTCTTAATTAATTAATCATTAAAATTATTTATTTCGAATATGAAAAACCATATAACACTGCATTAAAAATAAATATCATTAAATTAAAATGAAATCACCTAACTTAATATAAATTATATAAGTTACTATATTTTAATTATATAATAGAACCAAAAACTTTTTGACAATTTAATAAAATGCAATCGTGTACATAGTTCCGTCTTGTTTAACAAGAAACACCCGACGAAACAAGAAAACTCAATAGTCAATTTTTAATGAAAATTTTATTTTTGATGTCGTTGTCTAGTGGCTTCAACTGTGTGATCTGGAGGTCGTGGGTGCGAATCCCGCGGGAAACTTGACTTTGTGCGTTTTTTCCTAGTTTAGTAAGGATACTGCAGGCTGAATCACCTCTCTCTCTCTCTTCAACCTATGACAGTCCACAGCTGGACACAGGTCTCCCCCATTTTGCGCCAGGCCCTCCGCTTTCCTCATCCAGCCTCCATCAGCGACCTTTTGCAAGTCGTCGGTCCCTCGGGCCGGAGGGCGTTCTACGATACTTGTCCGAAACTTAGGACTAATCACCTAGTAGACTGGCTAATGGCCCAATCTCCCCATGGCTATGTGTGCGGGAAGGCCTGTGCCCTGCAGTGAGCCGTTATAGGCTGACGAGCATGATGATATCATCACGATCTTTGGGTCGTAAAAGTGTATTAATAACTAATATTTAATATTATCATTCATAATTTCACAATACGGATAATTTGTTTTAATTATCTTTTTCTAGGTGGTAGACTCGGTACTGACTCGTCTTCTTAGGTGCCACCGCAGTGCTAGATATCGTCCCGTCAAGCAGAAGTATTTTGCACTTCTGTGTTTCGGGATGAGGGCACTGTAGCTAGTAAAATTACCGGGTATAAGAGACTTAACATCTGTTGTCTCGGGTGTCGGAGTGCGGCATTGATGGAGAATAATAACTGTCTATCAGTTGTTGGTCTCCACCAAAGCCGCTCTGTCGTGTTCAGGCGTATCACTTACCACGCGAGTGTCTTGACCGTCCTGTACACTTCGTAACATAAATAAAACAATAAGTTCTTCGAATTTTATTTTTAATTATTTACAATATTCCTTATTCCAAAAACTATCAATGGAAGCTATAATTACCGTTATCGCTTTATTAATTAATGCATGACCTAAATAATGTCTAAATTTTTAGGCAAGCAGCTAATGATCTAGGCAGAGTATCGGGATGATTTATGTCTGTATGTAGGATGATATCTGGGCCAGCAGTGAATGCTTACACTTGTTTTGGGACGGTGGCTCTCAAACTTTAGCGCGCAAGGTAACAGAAGTTGCTGTACAAGTCAGTAATCTCCTGATCTGATAATAAATATACACATTTATTTATTTACTAACTTATTAAAGGACAGTTTAAACGGCATATTCTTTATACATTGCATACTATACAATTAAATAAAGCATCCATATTACATAAAATGCCATAATTCTCAAAATTTACAAATATATAAATAATCAAATTAAAATTAACGCCATTTTTCAATTTACTGAAATGCAATGTTTTTTTAAACTATTGAAATCGGCATTTATTAATTTCCAAAAACAAAACACTGTAACTATAGCTTAAGAGAACAGCGATGTTCGATAAGGAACTAATGCAATTATAACACCTTTATTATAATTTAAAAGCTTGAAGTATTCCATAACTGTTTATAATCATAAATACCGATAGTTTGAGGTGTTGGAATGTAATAAATTTTATAATTCAGATGTCTTTTTGAACCCACTTCATCCAATCCTCAATAATAATATTTAGTGAAAGTGCAAGTTTGAGTGCGTGTGATCGTCGCGGTGGCATACAGAATTAACGCAGGCGCGAGCGCACCGCCGCTAAACCGAGGGCCGCTCTGTATCCAGCATTTAGGTTTATACTGTTTTATATCAAAAAGTGTGCAGGATGGTCAGGACGCTCACCTGATGTTAAGTAACAGGTTTGATCATGACAGAGCGGCATTGAAGGAGACTAACAATTGATAGACCGTTTTTTGACCGACAGTGCCCGTCACCCGAGACAACAGATTTTGGTCTCTTATATCCGAAAATTATCATCATCCCTGATGGAAATCCACCTTAGCAGAGCTTGCATATATGAGACAATAAGAATGCTGATAACCAGATCAAATATTTATTACTTTTAATAAATATATTTTATAAAAACAGTTTTGTTTTTCACCTAATTACACCTCAATATAAGTTTATTTTTCAGTCTATATGTATGGTGAGATTACATACACTTAGAAAGCAACCTCTTTGCTTCAACAATCCCAAAACACAGAAGTGTAAGACATTATTATTTCAGGGGACGATATCTGATACTGAGGCGGTACCTACATACATTTAATTATATAACTATTTACAGAACACCCAGACCGATACAAAGATCATCATGTACACAATTGTTTACTGCACGCACATCGAACATCTGGTTATCACACTTGTCTCATCGGTTGCTATGTCAAATTGGGTAGATTATCATTTATCATTAAAAGAGGCCTTCATCCAGCAGTGATATTTTAGATTTAGACTGTAATGATGAAGATATCCTTTTATCTCAACCGTTTAACAGGTAGGCACTGCACTCATTACTTCTTCGAAACACCAAGTGTCCATGGGTAGTATTATTATTTTTTATTCTGCTTACACAACTATTAAATAAATAAGTAATCGATTTTGTGTGGTAAGGTCTCATTCCTCTAGTCGGAATGATGAAGCTCAAATAAAATAAAAGTAATTCCATACAAAATCTTGCGACCCACCCTTTACAATACCTCCTGTCGGCGCACGCGCACATGTTGGGTTGTGGATAAACAGAAATAAATACAATAATGGCAGCAAGTAATTGTGCCACGCTCCGTGCACATGGAAAAAAGCTATATAAATAAACTTCTAAAGAAAGAATGGTAAGCGAGGTTTTTTTGAATGCTCGTGTATATGGATCTTAGTGAGGATAGCGTAAACACATGACAAGTTTAAACGTCATCATTGACCTATAACGTCGCCGAGGGACTAGGGGTAAAGGGTGTATAGGCTTTAGTCGTGTCCCCGCGGCTCAGTGCAGCGCAGGTTTCCTCAAAATATTCTCCTTCACTGTAAGAACGTCGGATAGACGTACACATAATTTCGAAAATTCAAAAGATATGGTGCGTGTTGGGATTTGAACATGCACCCTAGGTCGGAAGGCAACTGTCCACACCAATGAGCCACCGACACTCATATACCATATAGCGGTATATCAGTCGCGACATTAAAAAGACCATTCCAGCGTAGCGTATCTGGTATTTTTACTTTCGTGACATAGAAAACCAGAGCTAGGCTAGCTTGTTCTGAATAAAAAATTGTCTAATAGAAGACCGCTGGTCAGTCGCAAAATGAAATAGACCAGTCCACCATAGTGTAGTCATAAAAACAGATAGCGGTAGGATAACGTATAGGACTGGGAAATTAAAAATTCCAGTCCAGCATTCTTTGGTCTGTCCCAAATTTTAAATAAACTTACTCTGGTATTTACATGAAAACCGGATGGCAGTATATTTAAAGTGGTTGCTGACTGGCCTGGCAGATTTAAATTAATGATACCAGTCAAGATGTATCTGGTGATCTGGAACTAATATGGTGATATGATTGCAATGGAAGACTTGCATGTGTGTCGCAAAGTGAAAGAGTCCAGTATAGCAGTAATCTGCATTGGTTTTTTACTGTTATAGAGTGCCACAGAGCAAGGGAGTCACCTCATGGAAAGTAATCATCTACGCTTATGAACAATGTACCAGAAGTGTACCGGGAACCGGTGCGGTTCTTGCCTTTTAGTAAAAAATACCCCCTTTTCCTAAAGCTTCCAATGTGATACCTTCAGGGAATACCGCTGAGGTTGGAGCCCCTATTTTGACCTCTTTTCTACCACAGAGGAAAGCATCCAATTCATCATCTCACGTCAACCGATAATGATTGATGTTCACGTTGCCGTTACAAAAACAGTTACCGAATTAACGACTCGATGACGGACAGCGTCATCAGAATATGAGTGTAAGCTCTTCGGTCGACAACCCTCTTGTTTATTGCTAATTAGGTGTAATTGGGGTTCAGAAAACACCTTGGTCAACGACTTTCGTACTACTTACGGTGTTGTCTTTATTGTTATTGGGCTGATAGCTATCTGCGCTGGGAAGCTGTGAAGCCCTTGGCTAACAGCGAATAGGTTATGGGAAAAAAAAAAAATCTGTCTTAATTTCGGGTAGATATAGTATGCTTTTGTTTTTTTTATGTTAAGTGTACAGGGTGGTCATGACGCTCACCTGATGGTTGGTGCTACGCCTGACTATTACAGAGCGGTTTTGATGGAGACCAAAAACTGAAAGACAATTATTATTCAGATGTTAGGTCTCTTATACCAGGTAATTTTATTAGCTACAGTGCCTTCATCCCGAATCACAAAAGTGCATAGCACTCTTATTTGACGGGACGATATCTGGCATTGCGGTGGTATGACCTACCTAGACGTCACAATATCGAGTCTACCACCTAGTTTCTGCCTGCCAAGCGTGGAGATTATGTTGAAATTCTTCACCATAGTGAAGCAGGCACTAAATCCAACAGCAGGTTGTCACGAGGTGTTAAAAATAAATCTGAAGAAGACTCGAAGCGCTCAGCTCAAAGAGAGGTGTTAGCGGCAAGTTAAGATCTGAAAAATCCCAGGCTTATAGGTTCGAATATTACCGACACCACACTTTGTTATAGAGCTTCAGACATAGAGATACTATTCAATCAAGCGGCCTATTAACGTCCTTCTAAATGGGACAGGCCTTCTCGCACAATAGCTATGCGGAGATTAGGCCATTACCCACCACGTAGGTCCAACGGATTAACCCTAAAATTAACTGTCACCCTATGGAATTCGAATCTACGAGTTCCAGATCACCCAACGGTTTAGTTTTTTTTCTCATACCACTAGACAACGTAGACACAAACATACATCATCATCAGCAAACGTCCCCACCGAGGGACACGAGCCTACACGTTAAGTATGTAGGCCTTAGTCGTTCACGCGGGCCCAGTGCGTATTGGCCGACTTCACACACAACCTTTGAATCTCTTCATGGGCGTGCGCAAATTTCCACACTATGTTTTCATTTAACGTAAGAGCGCCAAATAAACGCACTATAACTTCAAAAATTTGACAACACATTGGCGGGTTTTGAACCTGTACCTTTAAGATCAGAACAGTCCACACCAGTGAGTCACTTTTACACAAACATGTGTTATCGTAAAAAAAAAGGTTTTAATATGTAAAATGTCAAGTCCAATGCACTTTACCATCATCTTGTCACCCATCTTAGGAGGTTACCGCTAATAAAACTACAGTCAGACACATAGGATGTCTAAATACGATTCCTGAATCATAAAAAAACAATTCTCACATGCGTCAACTAAATTTTGACAAGAGGCCAAATCATTGCCATATGTCTTACTATTACTCATCTACTGCAAGAAAAAAAAATTAAAGCATTTGAGAACACTAAATTAACCCCTAACTTTCCATTTCGAATTGAAATGACACTTTTGAGGTGGAAAAAAGTCTGTCTTAACCCATTCGTAGACATGTGCGTGAAAAAAAGGGGTGCTTTTTGTAGAGTTCAGTAACCAGAGCGGGTTTAAAAACACAGTTATTTTAACATTTTTTGTCGGCTCAGTGGTTTTGTAGTTACGTACAAGTTTAGTTATAATTAAGAGCCACATGTCAGCTCGGTAGGGATGTGACGCGTTGATTATCGATATAATCGAATATTTATTAAAAGATTATATAGAGAGGTTACGTCCTCATCACCCTCTCTATAATATAGAGTGTTATGTTAATATAATCAGTGCGGTCAATCTCCATTGGGCAGCTTGTGGCGAGTTTGTAGTGTGAAATGAACATGAAAATGAAAACTGTTTATTCAGTTTAGGTCCTTAAAGAACACTTATGAATGTCAAATGAAGCTACCACTGGTTCGGGAGGTAGTTTTCCACTGAGAAGAAACCAGCAAGAAACTCAGTAGTTACTCTTTTCAAAAAAATTGTGTTGAATACAGATTCATTTGTAATCAAAATAATATATAAAGCAAATATATTTTCAATTTTTATCGTATTATGTATTGGTAAAAATATACAATCTACAAAAGTACTATTAAGCAGTTAAGTATTATATAAATTTAAATAGATGACAACAAAAAAAAAAACAAAAGTAGTGCAGGCGTGGAAATCAACATGTCCATGAGTTTTTATCATTTATATAATCTTCAACACTATAGTAAGCTTTTTTTATTAAAATAGACTTTATATGAGACTTAAACTTATGCAGGGGCAAATCAATTACATTTTGTGGTAGCTTATTAAATATTTTAATGCTTAATCCCACAAATGAGTTCCCAACCTTATGCAATCTAAGATTTGGAACGGCAAGTTTGTGTTTGTTCCTAGTGTTCAAACTATGATTATCTGACTTTTTGAAAATACATGTAAATTTTGTGTACATAGATGACGCAGTCTAGAATGTACTGAGACGGTAATGTTAAAATATTTATTTGTTTAAATAATTCCCTTAGTGAGTCACGTGATTTAAGGCCGTATATGGCACGGATGGATCTTTTCTGCAATACAAAAATTGTTTGTAGATCAGCAGCAGACCCCCACAAAAGTAGACCATAAGACATCACGCTGTGAAAATAGCTAAAATACACAAGTCTTGCAGTCTCAATATCAGTGAGACTTCTTATCTTCCTTACAGCATATGCAGCGGAACTAAGCCTTCCTGCCAAAGCCGCAATATGGGGACCCCACTGCAATTTTGCGTCTAATTTTATACCCAGGAAAACGGTTGAATTTATTACTTCCATGGGTCCTTCATCCAAAGTGATGAAAGTATCTACCTGCCTTACATTAGGCATTGTGAACTTAATACATTTGGTTTTCTTAGAGTTAAGAAGTAAATTATTGGTCGTAAACCAATGTAATACCTGAGAAAGTGTAGTATTTACATCGTCAAAAGTTCTTTTGTCGTGTGGCTCTCACCTCGGTCCCGTGCTTCAGGGTCCTCTGGTCTTCTTCCTTGTCTTGCCACCGGTGGGCGAAATAGATCCCATGAGGATCTGATTCCCAACTTACGCACCTCTCCACACCCATGTTGCTCCCTGTCGCAACACTGCAGGCGACCATAGGAAGCCCATCTTTCCGCGGCAAGTCACTGTCTATCGCTATTTTTCTATGGACTAGTTTAGGCGTCTGTAGTCTGTCCCATAGTCCAGATGTCCGGACGACTAAATCCCAATTCCTTAGCCCACTATTTTAGTCTCCACATTCTTGCAGCTATTCAAAGATTGTATTAAAATATTGTATTGATGAAATCTGAGATGAAATCGGATTTGACAGAAAATCATAATTATGATTGCGATACTTTATTTTTTGTGATAGAAAAAGTCTAAAAATTAGTACAAATAAAAGTAAAATTTATCGATACTATCGATAGTTATCCATAAAGAGCTCAACGAAGTATCAATTATCAGTTATCGACACATCATACGTTATCAAAAAATAATTGTGTCCCAGCACTAGTGCACTTGCTGCGTCCCATAAATCAAGCTAGCGCGCAAGGCGCGGTGTCGATGATATTGCTCTACGTGATAATAAAAACACACGTTTGTTTAATTAGTAATAACGTAAACGATTTGGGTATTTTTACTACTTTCTTTTGTTATATTTAAGTATGATATAAAATGACTAGCTTTTGCGTGCGACTTCGTCCGCGTGGAATAGTTACTTTGGCCTAACGCTCTCTTTAACCCGCTACTTCGTTTATATAGGTTAGTTAAAACTGCGATATCTCATAAGATATTCATTTAAATTGAATGATGTAAAGGGCAATTTTGTTTAAAATGAAATACTTGTGATAAATAATGTATTTATTTGGATAAGGATATCATATTTATGAAAATAGCTTCGCAAAATGATGCATTATTTTAGAAAAAAAATTTAGCAAAAAATATGTTATAGTGAGCTAACCTTAAAATATAGACATATGCTGTCGCGAACTTTTTTGTAGGCCTTTAAAAGGGTAACAATACTCTCATACATGACTTTTGCGAAACTTTAACCGTTTACGCAGCGTACGCAGCGGAACCTCCATATAGAAACCTCCATATAGTAAGAAAATTTCCCCCCGGATTTTGTAACATTCTTCATTGCTGCCCCGCTTCTATTACTTGTAGCGTGATGATATATAGCCTATAGCCTTCCTCGATAAATGAGCTATCTAACACTGAGTTTTTCAAATCGGTCCAGTAGTTCCTGAGATTAGCGCGTTCAAACAAACAAACAAACTCTTTAGCTTTATAATATTAGTATAGATTTTAATTAGTTCATCAGCTTATAACGGCCAACTGCAGGGCACAGGCCTTCCCGCACATCATAACTATGGGGAGATTGGGCCGTAACCCACCACGCGGACCCAATGCGTATTGGTGGACGTTTACGACTACCATCCTTAGATTATTGCCGGCCGACGGCTTAACGTGCCCTCCAAAACACGAAATCGTCTTTCTTTAATATCAAATTAGGAAAAAAATCACAATGGAATTCGAATCAACGGCTCCCATATCACCCAACAATTAAGTCAAATACAAAAACATATATCATAATCAGCAAAAATCCCCACCGAGTGGCACGAGCTACACGTAAAGAGTGTACCTATAGGTCCGCATAGACGGGCTCTGTGCGGATTGGCCGACTTCACGCACAATCTTTGAATCTCTTCTTAGGCGTGCGCAGACTTCCACACAATGTTTTCATTCAGCCTGCAATGTGCCAAACTAGGAAAAATCGCAGTGCCGTTTCTCTGCAGAATTCGAACTCATGACTACGGAGGCAGTTATGGTAAGGTTTAATTGGGGTTAACCTTTTGAATGCCAGAAATCCAGACACAATAGAAAATTCAATAATTCTGACGACAAAAGGAGCTAGTAGCGTTTAAAAGGTTAAATGTAACATGTTAAATGTAACAATTCATAGTAACTGTTTTTTACAGAATATTCTTCCCTTTCAAGAAGATGGTGCAGCAACCATTTATAGGATCTTTAGGTCCGTTCTGAAACGAGACTCAAGCTTTGATCTTGATTTAAGAAGAGTGAGAAAGAGATAGCGCTCTATAAGATAAATAGCACCATCCCTTTCTTACTCAATTTAAGTAAAGATCAACGTTGAGTTTCGTTTTAGAATAAGGGCCTTGATGTTCGATCCTTATTTTTAGAGCAATATAGAATTGAGTATTGAAAAAATCCAACAATTCACATTACGTTAGGCTGATGTATTATGGCAAAACCCTCACAAGCTTACTCAAATAATGTTATTTTCACAGAACTTCGATAGTTTCTATGATCGCAATCACAGAAAGTATATTATCAACTATGGTTACGTCAATTTTGGAATTGTCAACAGCGCATTCTAACTGCAGAGCATACAAGTTACGTGTCGCGTGACTCATATAATATCGGTAACATTTGCTGCGCACGCGCATATGAGCATTGTCATCGACGACTAAAAAGTAAAGTATTTATTTTATCCGGACTGATCGTATCCGCCGAGTGACGTGTCTTAGGGTTAATTCGGAATCGTCATCTGAACCTCAATTCTAAAAATTTTGAATAAAATAAATAAACTTGACATTACAACTGAAAGAAAATACAATGAGGGATTTTGATAAAAAAAGATATAATTTTTAGCCTCCGGTCGTCCTGTATTTTTCGGTCCTTTTTTTTTCTACTCAATTGTCAAAACGTCTTTTTCAAGTTAGTCAAATTAGCTTAGTCGGCTAGTCATGTCACGTTAAAAGAACCCTCTTTACGCTACTTACTAAAACGACACTTAAAACCCAATATAAAATTATTAACTAAAATCTACCATAATATATTATTAACTAAAATCTACCATAAAAGTAATTATTAACACTAATTAAAATGAGCGGAATTGTGGCCCTGGACACACAGTTTGGAAACGTGTGCCGTATTGTTTTTCCGCGTTCTTAATTTAAAATCCCGAATATTTTTGATTTTAACGTACACGCCTAATATTTTTAAAACAAAATACTTGACACTAAGGAAATCAATCATAATGCCAAGCTGTCACTAAAAAATGAGTGCACATTTGTATTTTTAAATTGACTGTTTAATACATTGAGCGTCACGTTGAAATCAATTTGTTATTGTAATAGATATTAGAAAAACGTTTTTAAAGGTCTCAAAAAATTGTTGCCTTTAAAAAACTTTACTTGTTTTTGAAAGTTGGTGGTTAGATTTTCAATTGAACATGTTGTTATGATTATTTAAATTTGCAGTGCATAATTGTATATGTACTTTTTCTTTGGAAAAGGAAAAGTACATATGGGGAGGATAAAGGGGGAATTTTGGACCGCCGAATACTTCACCCACTTTAGTGCAGTGAGCGCACAACGTAAAATATTGTTTACGCCGGTTATCGGCCTTACAGAAAGGCCGTGTTATCAGTCCGATCGAGCTTGGCTCGGATTAATAAAACAAATAGTTAATTGTAATGATTTGGTTTAATACAACACTAATTAAGTATAATTTACAATGATCAATAAATGTATTCATGCCACTTGGGCTAAGAACAGCCGCTTTCGACGATTTGGCGTGCATTGTGCATAAAGTAAAACAAATTAATGTAAAAAAATCCCTTTACTGGCTGGAGATAAAACCAATTGAGCTATATTAGAAACAATTCTACGTCCCGTTTTATAACCCGTTTTTTTGTTGTATTTATTGTCAATTTAGAAGTCATAAATTTATAATCATGAAGCAATAACATTAATATCTATTTTTCAATACTTTTTTTTTCTAATACACGCCAACCGTCAGCCTAACACCACACAGCGATCCGCTACTCGGCTTAAAATAACACGTAATTAATTATAACAATCAATTCCCTGATCTGATATACTCATCCTCTTAACAATAAAAGCTTTGAATGCGCGCGAACGGAACGTTATGGAAAGGTTCGAAATTTTAATATTTTCGGCCAAGAAAAGTTTTGTACGGTCCTCAAGTGTCAAATAATAATAAAAAAAATTTTAATTTTTAAGTTTTTTTGGATTGTTTATGGGCCAAAGGATTTTATTATTTTAACGTCATTTACTGCTATAGCAAAAAAATTTTTATATTGTACTTGATACTGTTAATGGTTTATTTTTTTGTAATGTGCTTGTTTTTATTTTGTACAGTAATGAACAAAAAGGTGTATTTTTAATCGTGTTCACACAAATCGGGCGGACGATAGTTCTAATAAAGAGCAACAAAATTGGTAAAAGAGTATTAATGAAATGTATGCAACTTTCGACTATTTTTATTAGATTATTTTACATTTATAATTATTGCAAGTCAGGTATACATTAATATTACCGATCAATATACTAGCATAAATATATAGTTGTGATATGATAAAGGTATTCACCCACTTAATTTACTTACTCAGAACCAAACTATATGATTATATTACCTTATAAATGCAGCACTCGAAAATGCAAGAGATTTTTATGTTAAGAACAGAAATTCGATAGACATTAGGTAGGTACAGTGAAAGTTACAACTACTAAGTATTTTTTTCTCTAAATTTTCTACAACATGAACAATTTAATATGCAATAGTTATATTTAATAAGTAAACGTGTACACGCGACTAAATTTACCTTTTGGAGAATTTACAATTCATGATAATCATGATAAATATTTACATTCTAGTCTTACGCTAACGAAAACAATTAAAAAGCAATTCCATGGAATAATAACGCAGCCAGCTCTATGGCACGCTTTTGAACAAAAATATTAAAAAATATACTTTTTTCTAATAATTAAACTTAAAAAAATAAAACTCATCAGATCATTGTAAAATTAACAATCACATGGTCACTGTATGCGAGAGTGCCATAAACACACCGAAACAAATCTGCCAATAGAAATGCGATCTCGTTTCAGATATCTTTATAAGTAGATGTAGGTATCTGTGTAAAATTGAAAACAACACAACGCTAAGCGTATAATTCACTAAAATTCAAATATTCGTACTTTATAGTTATAGCCAAATACAACTACTTATTGTTCTATATATTTTACAGTTGACGATTAAATATTTTTAAATATTGATATGGACCTTTTAAGGTTAATTATCGTTGACCGCCAAACAGCTGGCTTAATTCGTTTTCATCTAATAATTCCTAACACTTACGCACTACTACTAAAACAATCATGAAAAATCCTCAACTACCGAACGGGAGGTAAAAAAATTATATAAAACAAAAAATATAAAACCTATAATACTTCAATTTGTCCCGTTAAAACCGGGTTGACTTAAAATAGAAAAAAAAACATATATTTGGTAATCCTAACTTACAATTCCTCTCGAGATCGTCCTCACGAAAACCTCAACAGTGAACACATTACAATCTATTACACCATGCTAATAAATCGAAATAGATCTACACCCGTAATATATAAACTGTATTACATACTGTTATATGCTAAGCTATGCAAATCAAACGGTCCAGCGGAATTCATATTGCGTTATACAACGTCAAATTCACTTCACATGGGCCACGGTTTCACTTGACTTCGCTCACGAATTCACTTTGACACGTCGAGCCTAAATTATATTTAGTTATACAAATTCACTTTCAGAAGTTTTCACCGCGCTGGGAAGTGGACGCGAATTCACTTCTTATCAAGCATTTTCACCGTGCTGGGAAATTGACACGGTTTCACTTCTACTACTTTGATATTGTCACAAATTCACTTCATGATACAATTTTTTGTGATTCATCATTGGTGATTTTGCTGGTATGTGATTTATTTCTCGGACCTCTGCTCGTTGAGGGATAGGTTCTCGGCCTCGTCTTTGATGTGAGACATGGCGGGGCGGTATCGGTCGTCGGAGCGAGGGTAGTCGTCGTATGGGCTGGTCTCGCCGGATCTGTTGCTTGATGACTCCTTGTTAGAGCTAGCGTAGTCACCTGTGTATAAAATTGTTTGATCAATATTTTTTAATTAAGGATATTATGATATTTTATAAAAAATATTTTTAACCATTTACCAAATGTGTATAGCACTTAAACAATAGATATCTTATTATCTCTTCGCGGCATACATCGAACGGATAGGCAAATTACAATTCGTAACCTTTTTTTAATTTCTAATGCATAGGTAATATTTATCTCAACATAAGAGGATACGCCTGCGAAGAGATTCGAAGGTTGTGTGTGAAGTCGTCCAACCCGCACTGGGCCCGCGTGGACGACTAAGGCCTAATCACCCTATACGGGTAGGCTCGTGCCCCTCGGTGGGGGCGTTCAATGAGCTGATGATGATGAAGAGGATACTGAAGTCTACTTGTAAGACACATCAGTGAATCATCTTCTTATTGCAGAGTAGAAAACAATACCTTTGTTCGAATAATCGGAAGCTTGCATCTCGTTCTTCAATGCGTAGATATTGGGCTTGATGTCCTGGGCCTCGCTGGTCAGATCCTCAGCTTTCACCTCATGCGCAGAACTGCTGCTGCCGTAGCCGTTCATCATCGGTGGTCTGCTGCAGGTTTGAAATATAACATCATCATCCTATAACGTCTCACTTCAGTCCTACACAGCTATGGGGAGTTGGGATCGTAAATTACCACGCTGTCAAGTGCGGTTTGGTAGGTGTTAACGAAAACCATCCTTAGATATTAATCGGGATCGATGGCTTAATGTGTCCGCCAAAACGCGGAATCCATTTCTTTTCTGACAATCAGTTAATTCTATGTAATGACTCAACCAAATTGGAAAACACAAAGCAACTCTAACAATGCAGAAATTCAAACCCACGACCCCGAATCATGAGTGATCTAAATCCAAGCTCCCGGATCCCACACTGAACTCAAATCTCAGATCATGGGGATAAATACATTCATTGCTCACTTATGTTTTGATACTGAGGGTTTGTTTCTGTGATTTTAGGGATATTTTGGTGGCAAAAGGATAGAGCGAACAGAAATTCAACTTACTTGTAGTCATCATGCGAAGACGGATAGTCCTCAGTCTGCATGATATGATCATCGTTGGACATGTACGACAGGTTGCAGTCTTCCATCATGCCCTGTAAATATAAATTGATATGTAATTTATATATTTACGTGGTCGCTTACTAGGGGCTTCTTAAAAGGCTCAAGGTTGCTCAACGTGCTATGGAAAGGGTTATGTTAGATGTTTCATCACAAGGAGATCCGGAACACGGGTTTCCGTAGGAGAACTAGAGTGACCGACATAGCCCACAGGATAAGCAAGTTAAAGTGGCAGTGGGCAGGGCATATAATGCGTAGAACTAATGGCCGATGGGGGGAAAGGTTCTCGAGTGGCGTCGGCGTAACGGAAAACCAAGCGTAGGCCGACCCCCAACAACCAGATGGACTGATGACCTGGTTAAGGTGGCGGGTAGCAGATGGATGTCAACTGCAAGGGATCGGTCTGCGTGGAAATCATTAGGGGAGGCCATCGTTCAGCAGTGGACATTCTAGGTTGTAATGATGATGATGTCATTTATGTCAATGTTATATCAATAAACGATAAAATACATGCAGCGAACTCCAATGTCACCTTTCAGAACATTGTAGTATTATCGGCTTTTACCACTGGTGGTGTAAGTTGGTGATGCTATGGACCCAAAAGGCAATTGTCAAAAGGTCTTGTAAGAACCGAATTGGTTAAATTTAATACGTATAACTGAGATAACATTTTTCGATTTGCCAAAATGACTTCTTTTCTTAAATTTATGAGGACACCTAGTATGCTGCTATAGTGTATTATCATCAAATGACGTACAGCTGTGATTCTGAAGGATATGAAACAGCTAGGTTTTGTGATGCCAGATAGAAGGCAAGAGTTAAGCATAGAACAGTGTAACATCGTGCAGCAAAACATGTCGCAATTCCACTCTTTGTCACTGGCCATGAAATGTCACAATCCTGAAGATTTTTATGAGCTTAACGGTAAAGACGGAATATCAGAAAGTAAGCCAGTCTGGATTCAGTTTGTAATAGAAAGGATTCGATATGTGAAAAATCATGACGATACATTGAAGTTTTTAGATGTATTACGCTCCGTAACGAGCGTTTAAGTAAGTATTTTTTCAAATGGCAAGATTTTTTTTAAAGCCACAACTGATTTGTGGGCCCTGTGGAGATTATAAAAGTTATCTTATGTTATCTTAATACAATTAATTAGTTGTCATAGAAATGCTTTAAGTAACTTCACTTTATAAGATATGTAGGTAATCAAGAAGNTAAGCAAAGTAGATCAGAAAAACCAAAATACTTTTTAAATTGTGGCCTTTTTTTAAATCATGAACTATCTTTTTTTTTAATGAATTCTTAAACATTAATTGCAAAACTAAAGGAAATCATTTATTTATTGGATTCAGTTAATGTATTCTAAAAATAAAATTTCAAAATCATACCCCCGGTCATTTCTGACCTCTTCTATTACTGATTGTAACAATTCTACTACAAACGAGTAGGTATTGATGTGTACTCTGTATAGTGTTCAATTTTGAATGAAACAGTCCAATTAGTCTGTAAAAGTGGTTTTGTGGCAAAGTGATATGTCATGTGTTTGTGAAAGAGAAAGATAAATAGAATAATAAAAATAGATAATAAAAAGGCAAGCATATTAGAAAATATATAAAGATTAAAAAAAATAACTATATACCATGCGACGAAAATGCAACATTCAAAGCGGAAGCAGACTTACCTGGAACTATCAGAGATGTAGGAAATAAATGCATGCAGATGTTATACAGATGGGAAAGAAAAGATAAAAGATCTCTTGTCTTACTTGGGTATCCAACGACGATCCTTCATTTACAATTATCGTTTTAAATACATGCATAGGTACATATCGAATAAACATGATCGCAGTTATTTGGTACAGCTTACGGAGTATCGTCAAATACAAAATTAAATAATGTTGGAAATTTACATTAGCAACAAATGTATGAATTAAGCTAACTTATTGAACAAGTTATATTATAATTGTGATGTTAAAAACTATAGCAAAACAATTGGTTATAGCTTTTGCACTCTAAGAGTCTATGTTAAACGTGCTCTCATATTTAGATTTCCCACAAATTATAACTATCATTGTTATTTCATATTATTTTGTCTTTTAAGTGTATAGTTCACTATGTAATTAGATTATGTATGAAAAATACAAGGGCACATTTTTTCATATATTTACTATATTATATTGGAACAGTCACGTGATTCTAGATACATTCTAACATGACATGTTGAAATTAATCTAAAGCTTACACAGTGAAACACTTTACAATAAAAATGGTCAGAAACATCGATCTATTGAAGAATCGAAAATTATCACCTAACTCCAACTACATGATTAGTATTATTGTGATAATTTCCGATTTGCATCAGATATTTCACAGACAAAATGCTATATTTGGACACGGTCGCCCAACGATTCCCACTGTTACTTTTCTTATTTTACAAGTTGATAATTCGATTGGAACGTACCTATACCCCACAAAATTCAGTTTTCTTGATATATTTGATTATATTTGTTTAATAATTGATAATATAAAAGATTTTGTTTTTAAAAGATAACTTCAGATTTTATCAAGACTCACTTCTGGGCCATTAGTGAAATAAATATTGTGAGAAGGCCAGTCATTATAGCAATGGTAGTTTTAGGATTTATTATGTTTGAGAGTTACCTTTGACTACAGATTACAGAACCGTGAATACAGATTCAAAGAAAGGCGAAATTTAATTAGTATCTAAATGCTTTTTCACTACTGATTTCGAACTTTGATTTGCAGAAAGCAAGATATATTCATATGGATACCCCAGTAGTCTATTGCTGTCAATATGTACAAGGACTGCAAAATCAACTTAGAATCTAAACTGTATCCATATAAGTATTTTAAAAAAGCCCGTTATAAAATCATGAAATACACTAGCTCTGACTGGCAGAAATCATTAAAGCAGAGTTATCAAAATTAATTTTGCCTAATGCTTCTGTAATTCAAATGTTTCGATTTGTATTGCTGGCGTACTTTAGTTTGGTTCTACTAAAGAGCTAATTCAAATTTGTTTGCCTATTTCAAGCCTGATAATCGCTCTATTGTGGTTAAATACTAATAATAAATTTATTGTTAGACGTCTCCAGGATTTTTTTCTGATGGACTTCTCACTGTTGGCCTCAGATGGCTTTAACATTTTCACCGAACAAGTGGCGAGTGCTGATGGCTCTAAGCCTACATCTCCTGGAGATGCCGTAACAGACGAGGGGATATTAGCGCAATGATAGTTGTAATGTGTAGTTGGTCGGGTTCGTTGGGCGGTCGCTGGGCCCTTACGTGGCGGGCGGCGGCGGCTCGTACTTGCGCGGCCGGCCGCGGCTCAGGTGCCGCCGCTTCACGAACTCCGCGTCGTCCACCATCCAGAAGGAGCCGAAGTCGTCCTCGTACCGCACGAAACATTTGTGCAGTGACAGGTTCGTCCGGATCGCATTCTATAATTCATCGGCATTTAGAACGAATGCTACATAATCTGTACTGTGCGACTGTTAGCGTTATACAATGTGCCAACATCGGAACGATGCTGGCACTAGATCGTCGTGGAACTTATAATACGACATGCAGGATGGCCCAAGAAGAGAGACCCCGAGGAAGGGACAGATGAGAGGAGCGAGGTTAATAGGCAAGCGAGAAAAACGTTATTCACCGTTGCGCTGAAATTCACGATCACACACATATAACGAGACCTAAATACGAAACAAAATTACATGAGCTCACAACACGTGGAGGCAGAAACGACTTCGGCGACGTTTATGACCCCACTTACAATTCAATTCAAAAAATCAACTACACAAATAAATTACATATTAAAATCTGAAACGAGATAAAACGTTTATTTACACAATAAGAGTTAGATACATCGCTAGGTTAGATAGAAAATATTTAAGAGAAGATCAAAATGATGAATTTGAAATCTGTAAAGTGTTTCGGTGTCAATGTGTAAGATGTTCTTGTTTTACTTTTGTTTTCTTTAAATTTTATTGTTTAGAGCAGCAAGTATTTTTTGCAAAATTATTTTAGAATTTGCAACATTTTTCAAAACGTTATGGTTATGAAACATAGTTTACGTTTCCAGTGAATATTTCAATTTCATAAAATTATTAAGATTAATATTTCTAGCATTATGTTTTTTGTTTTAAGCAGGTGTTTACAAAAATGTTTGCGCTACTCTGTGAGTTTTTCTATAACTTTATATATGTGTAACCTAACAATAACTATGTAAACTTCAAATAAAATCAGTTTTTGAAATTATTTTTCAAATACTGAGTCAAAAGTAGTAATAGTATAGTTTGAAATCTTTAGAAGTAATTAGATTTTTACGTTGTTAGTGTTGTCTTATGTTTTTAGCTTGAGTTCATTTAGAGTTGGGGATGTAATTGATCTTTGCTGTTGTTTAATGAATATTTGTATGTACTTGTAGATAATGTTGATGCGAATTTGTGTTTTATACAAATACATTCAAGGTTCATTGTAGGTATAGTATTTTTTGTATTTGGAGTTGTAGATTTGTAATGTAATACTAAGGTTAGCCATATGCAGAGTTTGTGTGTTAATAAAAAACACATTTTAACACTTGTAACAGTAAGTATGTATAATAAACACTTTCTTTGCAACCGGTGCTTTTGTAAGTTTATTTGTATCGGATGTGCCAGAATGTTTCAGTTTTAGGTATTTAAAGATGTGATCAAGGCATAAGATTAAGAGTTTTTGTTGTTTGGAGAAAGTGTTGTTACAAAAGAATATGTCTATCCCAGCATGTAGTTGTGCATTAGGGGGTACTTCAGTCACCGTGTTATTTTGCATCTCAGTTTGCCGTTTAGCGTGCAAAAATCTGACTTGTATTGTAATCAGGTCAGTGTTAAGTTGGGGCAAGTGTAAACATTTAATTTTGAATCAATTAAGTAAATATATATTGTGTTTTGAAATTCATGAGCATATCAGTTTACTTAGAAGGACAGTACCTAAATGCTATCGAAAACGGCGCATGCTTTTTAAGGAAGTGTTTCTGTGAATATGTAAAAGTATTCATGCCTTCATGATTAGTATGTTCTCTCAAGAATGTACATTGTTTAGTTAGTGTGTCGGTTAGTTTTATTCGGAGAATGTAACTATGCGGCATTGGCTTCTGTAGGAAATATTTCTGCGTAACTTGTTGACGTGTATTTTGTAACCGTTTTTTTTATCGTCGAGAAACGCCTCGCCTTCCACGCCGTTTTAGTATTGGCGTGGATATGTGGGGCTAGTGCTGCCAGAGATGTTGTTTGGCAGCCGTTACCCACTAAAACTCGACGCACTTCTACTTATACCATATTTGTGGAGACACGGGAAGCCGGATGGATACGACCACAACCCACTGGTCTTAGTCCGCCTAATCGGACCCGTCAGTATGCATCCCCTGGGTGGGGATGGCGCTAGTAGTTACAGCACGAAGGGACGGCCTGTGATCATTCACCATAGGAGAAGGCGTGTATGATACTGACACCCCGGATCCGGTAGGGGGTAAAAAGCGATCGTATATTGTGTATTTTGTAACCGTGTATTAACCAATAGTAAGTAAGTGTGTCGGTATATATGCCGGAGAAAATTTCTAGTGTGAAGTGTTTCTGTGAGTATGTAACAGTGCATCTGTATTCTGGGTATTATGTACTGTTATGTAAGTATGTGGGCAAGTGTTTATGAGTATATCATTGAACGGCGCTTAGTCAACAATGGCTAATGTAGAAAGTATTTCTGACAATTGTACAGTATTTCTATGTATAGTGTTCTCTCGATACCGTTAATTGCATGGCGTGTGGGAGGTACGCTAGTAGCAGCGGCCAAGTGTTAAGTGTTTCTGTGAATATGCCAAAATATTTTCTGTTAAAGTGTTAGCTTGTTAGTAAGTCAGCGTGTCGGTACCCGGGTGGCATTGACTCTTGTAGGAAGTGTTTCTAGGACTATTTCAAAGTGTTTGTATGTAAAGTGTTAGCATGTTTGGCAAGTAAGTGTATATCGCTATGTTATTGGCTGGCACCATGGCGGCAACGACTCTTGTAAGAAGTGCTTATGTAAATATGACAGGTTTTCTATGAATTTGCTCAAGTGTTTCGGTTTAAAGTGTTTGGCTGTGAGTTCAGTAATTGCATTGGTACCTGTGCGTGTATATCGGGAGCTGATACCCTGCTGTATCGATTTTGCAAGAAGTGTTTCTGTGAAAAGATCAGAGTGTCTCTGTGAATATGCCAAATATTTTCTGTGTAAAGTGTTATCTCGTGATTTATATTTGTTAGGTGGGTAAGTGTACGTGTATATCCGTGGACAGTTTTCTAGTGTTTTTGTGAATATGTCAGTGTTTTTTTTCTTCAAAGTGTTAGCGGGTTAGGTAAGTACATGAGTATATGGTTGGGCGGTACCAGGGCGGGGTCGTCACATTTTTAAAGTGTTTCTGTGAACAAATATACGTAAGTACATGTGTAAATCGATCCTTGTAGAAAGTATTCTGGCTGAAGTGTTGGTGTGTGCAGTTAGTGTATGTGGTTGGGCGGTATCCGGGTTGCATAGAGTCAAGTGTTTTATGAATATTCCAAAGTGTTCTGTGTAAAGTGTGATCTCGTGCTTGTGTGTATAAAAGGTTAGTATATGAGTATATCGTTCGCCGGCACCCAGTCACCAAAGGTTAATGTAGGAAGTGCTTCTGTGAATATGGCAAAGTGTTTCTGTGTAAAGAGTAAGTGCGGTAAGTGTGGGTGAGTATATCGGTGGCCGGTACCCAGACAATAATGGTTAATGTGTGATGTGTCTCTATGAAAATGTCGGAGGTTGTCTCTTGTAAAAAGTGTTTCTGTGAATACGTAAGAGATTGTCTCTTGTAAAAAGGGTTTCTGTGAATAGATTATCTCTTGTAAGCAGTGTTCCTGTGAATCCAGAGATTGTCTCTTGTAAAACGTGTTTCTGTGAATATGTCAGAGATTATCTCTTGTAAGCAGTGTTCCTGTGTATATCAATGTTCCTGTGAATATGTCAGAGTGTTCACAGGAACTTACACAGGTATAGTGTTATCTCGTGATTGGTGTATTAGGTGATTAAAGTGTATATGTACATCATTGCCAGGTACTCAGCGGCTTGTGTACTTCTAGGAAGTGTTCTGTAAAGTGTTATTTGGTTCATATGTGAAGTGTTATCTGTTGGTGTGTGGTAAGTATATCGTTGTCCGGTACCCGGGCGGCAGCGGCGGCGGCGGGTGCGCGGCCCGCTGCGGCCGGCGCTTGTAGAACTCGACCTCGTCCACGGTCCACACCGCGCCCTTCACGTTCTCCACGCGCATGAAGCACTTGTGGAGCGACAGGTTGTGGCGGACCGCGTTCTGTTGCACCCATGCCCACTCTTTATATATCCAGTGGGATGCTTTTACCGCGCGTAAAAGCGACAGACGGTTCGCTTTTGACACGATTTTTTAAATAATTTTCAGTTTTTTTTAGTAATTTGATGTAGTTTTATAAAAAAATATATCGAATATTTTGATAGTCAATCCAATAACGGATTAACATAATGAATCTTAAATTTTTGATAAAAATGTTGAAATTTGTAAGAAGAAAGTCTAAGAACCAATTTCGATTTAATGCGACAATATTTTAATCGAATGGTAGGTACTGTTATCTGACTATTATGTCAAAAGCGAATCGTCATTAAAACACAAAATCTAAATATACAAGTGCTATATAACTGCTCAATTATTGTTAAATTACAATACATATATAGCAATGGTATTTCATTCACAGTTCCTCAGAATTTTAGATAATAAAATTATTGTAATATCGAAACAATTAAATCTTTTAGAAGAATTGTGAAGGAAAATTTGTTTAAGTAAATATGCTAAGATTGACTAATAACTAGTTATATACAGTTACCTTGTTGCATCGTCAGTCAAATAACAAACTGTACATTTATTAAAAATGTGTAAAAAAATCAACATTTTAGTAAATATGAATTATATTTGCAATTTGCCATTTTCATTAATATTAAAATGCATAGGCCTCTGAATGTAAGATAATTTTTCTTTGAATGCATCAGTTCCTAAATATTATCAAGTTAAATTAATATTTTCTGTGGATTTTATGTTTTTTGAAAGAAATCTATTTCAAACCAAAATTTCCAATTCTGTTATGGCAATATTTATATAACTATACATTAAAGATATAGCTGAAAATCAATAATTGAATGTAACAAGGTTTCTAATTAGACGTCTAACACATACCTTCCATGTCGCAGCATTGCGTCGGAAGTAGCAGAATGTTGATTGGAACCAGTTGTAAATCTCGTTCAGAGTGAGTTGTTTGTCTGGAGATTCTATGATAGCCTGCAAAATAGGGGTAAAGATTTGGTCACAAAATACTACCCTGAGGAGCACCACAGTTGTAGTTTCTAATTTATCAATACTTGACAAAGTACCAATTATAGAAAAAAATAATTAAGGTTTGGTCACAAAATACCACCCTGAGGGACTCCTTGAAGAAGTTTAAAATTTTGTATCAATGCCAGCGTAAAAATCAATAATGTGAAGATAACATCAAATGAGTTGTGAACTTTTAATTTTGTATAATTTAAATTTAACACAGTCAAAAGTTAACACACAGTATCAAACGCCATTCCAAGAACATTTTTTCACGAACCTGTCGAATCAACGATGCATATGTAAACGGAGGTCGTACGTCTGCACTTTTGTAAAATTCACGGTTGCGTTGGATTTCTGTAAATGTTTCAATTTATATATAAACAATTTGATAATTGCAAAAGTATAAGGATTTTACTGTGGAAGAGTTATGATTTGGCCGGCTTAACCGGAGTGAAACCATGTTTCTGTGAGATACACCAACGAAAACAATGCTTAGCGTGGTTCCTTGTGATTGATTTACCTGAGGCCCACCCCACAACTCCCTTCTCTTCCAAAGTTTCTGTATCCCTCTAACGTTATAAAGAGTGCACTTTTGCTCTATTGGAGAAATTATACTGTATGGAGGATTCAAGATAACTGGACTTTAGAAATGGTGGTTTTTATTGTAGATATTATAGACTGTATTTAAAGGGCCGATAACGCATCCTTGTGAACTCAGTTGTTGCAAATTCCATGGGCGGCGCTAACACTTGTCATCAGTTGAGCCGCATGCTCGTTTGCCTCCCTTTTAATATATTATTCAGATTTAAACCTGTATTTTGCAAATTACATTTGTTTTCTTTCATCTTAGTACTAACACAACTAAATAAACATAGTAATTATTACTTAAAATACGTTGTTATATTACCTTGCTGTACATCTAATCCAGCTCTTTCGAGCATGTATGGTAGACCTTGTGAAATATTGGATATATTAATTTCATACATTAAAATCTATATCATTAACATCAAACTAGCTCACGCCCATTTTCATAATGTCTTTGTCTTAAACATAAAAATGCGCTACATTATACCTTGTTGAATGATGTTTCTTTTTCAAATACAAAATTTTGTGTTAATTTATTCAGAATACCAAGAGCACTTTCACAATCTGCTCAATGACAACTGAAATACAATTTCTTGCAATTCACATAAAGCATATGAGTTACAGATCCTTGGCTGTTGTCAATCATGCAATTGATAAAGTAACAGTATATTTACCTCCAGCTATAGCCACGCCAGATTTGTCGGAGACCCTACGTCGGACCGGTCCCGGCGATGCTCCCTCACTCGCACCTCCTGTAAGGTCCCAATGGAAAAAATATTAATTTTGGAATCATAAACATTACTCCATTGACACATTTCCGCACAACTTCTTCTAAAATTGTTGGAAATGACGTGTGTGTGTTTGGCGTATGAGTCCCTGACAGCGTGAAGATGTTGCATCATACATTAATCGTATACCGGTCGTCCAGGTTATGTGCCGCTTTCAGGTGTCACATCGCCCAGTATAACTGGATTCTCATACTAACACTCGTAGTTATGCAATTATCTGCGCTCACCACCTGTCCAATAGGCACAAACTTATTCAATGGTACAAACATGTAAGTAACCGTGCGCATGTTTGGCTAAGTCAAAGATATAAATGTGTGATTTTTATGATTAATAGTGTGCATTCCAACTGGATTTTCTAGTCGCGTCCCTCGAAGTCATACATTCATTTGCACAACACTCNCAATCTACGTGTCAAAATCTACGTGTCCAATCTACGCGCGCGTCCCAATCTGCGCGTCCCAATCTACGTGTCCCAGTCTTCGCGAATACTTACCAGCGAATCCTTCAAGTTCCAGTTCTTCGTGTCTCCGTGTTCTGCTCTGCAATCCTAAAAAACCTAGAAAACAATTCTACTTACCTGCGAAGAATATCTACGACTTATTTCAAAATAAGATCGCCATTCAAAACACCTAAAGTGCAACAAAGTAGCAGTGTCATTCAAGACAACCAGCGTTATCGCTTCGTTATGATTACCGTGAATTCAGTCTTCGTCATTGCAACATTGTAAGTCCTATTTCTTTGTAAGCTTGTAGACTAAACATCCCAATGCAATTATTTTAATTCTTTGTCGCCAATATTGTGTTACAATAATTTTTATATAACTTTTAATTTTAAATTTAGTCTATTATGCCAAAACCTACTAAATTCGAAGATAGTAAATTAACTATTGAATTACCAGAGATTGATGCAGCTGAACGACCAGCGGCATCTCTAACTTCTCCAACTCCAAAAAAATTAACCAGTTCTAATTTAACAATGGATCTATCTATTCTGCTTAAATTTATTAAACCCTATGATGGCAGTAGGGAAACACTAAATTCTTTTATTTTAAATTGTAACAATGCTTTTGAACTCGCGACTGAGTCTCAAGTACCAGTCCTTTTTAAATACATTCTCTGTCAACTACAAGGTAAGGCAGAGACCGCTTGTTCCATCAAAGAGTTTAATAATTGGGAACAGCTTAAAGATTTTCTCAAAACGCAATTTAGTGAGCGCAAGCATTATGCTCACCTTTTAATGGACCTTCAGGAAAGTAAACAGGGTCCAAATGAAAACGTTTCACAATACGCACTTAAAATAGAAACTTGTCTATCCCAACTTTTAACAGAGATCTCGTTATCAAATACTAAAGTAAAGGAGATTCCTGGCCGCACAGCAGCTATGGCTGATCTTGCTCTCCACCATTTCCTCATGGGCCTACATCCAAGGATTTCGAACATCGTAAGGTGTCGGGCCCCTAAAAATCTTAATGAGGCCGTAAACCTCGCCATATCGGAGGAGAGAATTCAGCAGGCTTTATACAAAAGGGTTCCTACAGGTACACAACCCGAATCCAGACAAGGTAATACACATTTTAAACGTTTTCAGCAAAATAAACCTAAGTTCAATTTTCAGCAGAAGTCAAATTTTCAGACGTCCAATAATATGCAAAATGCATCCTTTTTCTGTCGTTATTGTAAATCACCTGGGCATGATATAAAAGATTGCAAGAAAAGAGAATATTTTCACAATAGGACACGGGACCATCAATATCAAAAACATTTTAATTCTAATTTCGGTCAACCGCGACCACGACACGTTAATTATATTCATGAACCTTTAAGAGAGGAAAATCAAGAAGGACGAGACGAAATCGATAATTTAAACGAATAGTGGGCTCACGTAGGTGTCTCGTGAGACCCAAGGCACACTTAAATCCGAAACGCTTTTATCCAAATGGCACCTCTGATTCCAAATGGTCTACACGACAGGGTAACCAGCCCCAAATAGGAAGACCATGTCCAGCTGATTTAAATTGGTCTACACGACAGGGTAACCAGCCCCAAATAGGAAGACCATGTCCAGCTGTATCCTACCGGCCTACACGACAGGGTAACCAGCCCCAAACAGGAAGGCCGTGTCCAGCAGAATCCTACCGGTCTACACGACAGGGTAACCAGCCCCAAACAGGAAGACCGTGTCCAGCTAAATTATGGTCTACACGACAGGGTAACCAGCCCCAAATAGGAAGGCCATGTCCAGCTGTATCCTACCGGTCTACACGACAGGGTAACCAGCCCCAAACAGGAAGGCCGTGTCCAGCAGAATCCTACCGGTCTACACGACAGGGTAACCAGCCCCAAACAGGAAGACCGTGTCCAGCTGAATTCAATTGGTCTACACGACAGGGTAACCAGCCCCAAACAGGAAGGCCGTGTCCAGCTGAATTCAATCGGTCTACGCGACAGGGTAACCAGCCCCAAATTGAAAGATCGAATCCCATTTCATCCACTGTATCTAATCAATCCAAGGACCACAACACGGGTAACCAGCCCCAAATCAGCGTCCATTCTAATGAGCCTCAAAACGAGACTAATAAAGAAATTTATGAAATTAATTTAGATACATCAAAACGATATTTACCACACGTTCTTCTTCATTCTCAAGTTTCCGATATTCCATTATCGTTATTAGTTGATTCAGGTTCCGCGATTTGTTTAATTAAACAAAATAGTATTCTTAATTCTCAAAAACTAGTTAAAGAACCAGTCAAACTTAAGGGCATAGACCCAGGAGATGAACCAACTCCTACAGAAGGTCATTTTAAACTTAAACTTTTTATAAATAATAATAAATCTTTATCATTTAAATTCCATGTAGTAAAAAATATAAATTTACCTTATGATGGTATAATAGGAACCGACTTATTAACCGCTCTCGGCTGTAAAATCGATTATACTCATGATATCCTTAAAATCGGTAACATTACATTAAACTTCATTTCAATGATCCAATTTATATTATTCCTCCTCGTACAGAAGCAGTAGTTGAATGCTCTGTAAAAAATAGTAACCTAAAGGAAGGTGTTATAATTGATCAACATATTTCCGAAAATTTATTAGTTTCTAATTGCATAGTGAAAGTTAAAGAAAATAATAGAATAAATCTTACTATTGCCAATACTTCAGAATATCCTGTAAATTTTAATCCTAATTTAAATCTTTCTTTAATTCCATTGCACGATGCCGCGTTCCAAATTAATGCTACTAAATCTACGTCTACACGAACACAAGAAGTTATAAATTCATTACGAATTGATCATTTGAATCGCGAAGAAACCAACGCTCTTTTGGATCTTTGCACACAATATTCAGACATTTTCCATTTACCAGATGATCAATTAACCTATACTCCTATTATCGAGCACAAAATTAAAACAACTACAGACGTCCAATCCATGCAAAATCCTATCGATTTCCAGAAGTCCATAAAGAGGAAGTCAACAAACAAATAAATAAAATGCTCGAACAAGGCATAATAAAACCATCCGTCTCTCCCTGGTCATCACCCATTTGGGTGGTCCCTAAAAAATTAGATGCTTCCGGTCAAAAGAAATGGCGTGTAGTTATAGACTACCGTAAACTTAATAACATTACAATAGGTGATACTTACCCAATTCCGCAAATTACTGAAATTCTCGACCAATTAGGTAAAAGTAAATATTTCTCAACTCTTGATTTAGCTTCCGGATTTCACCAGATATGCGTAGATAAAGATGACGCACCAAAAACAGCATTTAATGTACCTCAAGGGCATTTTGAATTTACGAGAATGCCGTTCGGACTAAAAAATGCTCCATCTACGTTCCAGCGTTTAATGAATACCGCTCTTTCTGGCCTCCAAGGCATTCGTTGCTTTGTCTACCTCGATGACATTGTAACCTACTCTTACGACCTTAAAACTCACATCGAAAACTTGTCATGTATTTTCCATAAACTTAGAAACTTTAACCTAAAACTCCAGCCCGACAAGTGTGAGTTTCTCCGACGTGAAGTCGCTTATTTAGGGCACATAATCACACACGATGGTGTGAAACCAAATCCTGATAAAACTAAAGCGGTTACAAACTTTCCAGTCCCTGAATCCCCGAAAGCCATCAAATCTTTTCTAGGTCTAGTTTCATATTATCGTAGATTCATTCCCAATTTCGCCAAACTGGCAAAACCACTTACATCTTTACTAAAGAAAGATGTCCCATTCGAATGGAAAAATGAACAACAACTCGCTTTCGAATCCTTAAAAAATAAACTTGTCACAGCTCCTGTTTTAGCATATCCCGATTTCACTCAACCTTTTATTTTAACCTGTGATGCTTCAAATGTCGCAATTTCCGCAATCTTATCTCAGGGCCCGATAGGTCAAGATCGCCCTATCGCTTTCGCATCACGTACCCTAACTAAAGCGGAAAATAATTATAGTGTTACAGAAAAGGAATGTCTCGCTATTGTATTTGGTACTAAAACCTTTCGCCCTTACCTTTATGGTCGTCGATTTAAGATCTTGACAGATCACAAGCCCCTACAGTGGCTTTTTAATTGTAAGGATCCAGGCTCGCGTCTTATTCGGTGGCGCCTTAAACTAGAAGAGTATGAATACGAAATCGCTTATAAAAAGGGTAAATCCAACCAAAACGCTGATGCGCTCTCTAGGTTTCCAGTCAATCCTATTCAACCAGAAGGTGAAGAAACGCCTTTAAATGATGCCCAAGTTCAACAAGAAAATATTTTGAATAATGATGAAACCCAACAATCTCCGGCATATAGCCCTATAACGTTAGAAGATCTAGGAATTAATCTTAGCCCACTAGGAGCTAATAGCAGCGACTTACCTTCTATCGACCTCTTAGAAGGCGATAACTCTCTTCCAAGTATACTATTTAGTCCTGAAAATCAAAATTTAAATAATTATTCTCCTTCAAATCCAAATGAAACTGAAATAAATATAAATGACTTACCTGCGCAAGAATCACCACCTCCTGTAACAATTCCAGAACCTTCTGTCTTAAGTGGTGACTATTCATCTGTAATAAAAACAATATCTGATAAAAACATTACGTTAAATACTCATATTGTAGAACATAATGAAGACTTAACTAAATGTCTTTCCAAAATTATTCTAATACCAACATCCATAGATTTGGATGAATCAAATCCTTATTTACAAGATATTTTAGATTCTTGTGAAAATACAGAAAACATATTAAATTCTGAAAAAGAACTACATTCTTATTTAAAATTGAAGTAAACAATAAAATTTATTATCTCCTTTATACTAGAGTTAATCATTTCGACGTAGCGTCTTATCCTGATATATATAAACATTAAAAAATATCCGCGATGAATTATTAAAGCTCGAAAATGTCCAAGAAATAAGTATACCAGATTTTAGAAACGCGTTTGAAATGCATTCCTTCACTAAAATATATAATATCCTTCTCTATGTATTTCACAATACTAATATTAAAATCAATATTTATCATAATAATATCTCTTATCCAGCTCCAAATGAAATCCGTAAAATCTTATTCGATAATCATGATTCTCCTATAGCTGGCCATCCGGGCTTCACTCGGATGTTAAATAGGATAAAACAATCATTTTTCTGGAAGGGAATGCGTAGCGATATTGAAAATTATGTTAAGAAATGTAAATCATGCCAGGCAAATAAAGCGTTAAGACAAATCAATCGAGCCCCAATGCAAATAACTAGTACATCCACTGCACCATCCCAACGTATAGCTCTCGATATCGTTGGACCACTTCCAGAAGCAGGGCTCGCAAAGCTTAGATTTATCCTTACTATCCAAGATGACCTTACAAAATTCTCTTCGGCATATCCAATACGCAGCACCACAGCAGAAGAAACTAGTGAGTGTTTGCTTCATTACATATCAATATTCGGTATTCCTAAAATGATCTTAACAGATCAAGGAACTAATTTTACCGCGGATCTTTTCAAAAAGACTTGTGAATTTCTTAAAATTAAACAGCTTTGGTCTTCCCCTATTAAATTAAAAAATTTTGATTAAGTAATTTAAATTCATTAAAAGAAAAATAATCAAAACATCTTCAGAATTAAATAAATATAGAAGAACCATTATTATTAAATATGGACACATTATTTCCGTATTATTGATAATTACTTTTATTTTTGTATTTTGTTATTTTATGTTATCATGTTTTAAAATATTACCTGGCCGCGCCTTCCGAAATTAGGAATAGTAATAATAAATTAATTTCGCGAAAGTATACTCAAATGGAAATCAATAATTTCAGACAGTATTCAGATAATCAATTACCAACTATTAAGATCAAGATTATAGTTTAATAAGAAACTTCTTTTTCCTTATGAAAGTTTCTTTTCCATGGGGGGAAGTATATCTACACTATGTAACTAAAAGGCTGACACAGTTGGGATGCTTATCAGCATTATTAGTTAGTTTGCCCGCGCGTCTCAAGACGCGAGTCCGTTTCTAGCTCTCGTCGGAAGCAGTTCGTATTTGGATCCATTTTAGCACTCCTCGGTTGGCTGCTTAAAGGGTTCATTTTAATTGTCTAATAAGTTTTTTTTAAAAACACACAACCCCTATCCGCATAACAGTACCAATGTATTTTCGGAATTTCGAATATATTACGTTATCCGACGCTCTTACGGTGAAGGAAAATCGTGAGGAAATCTTCATGCCGCCTGCGAAGAGATTCGAAGGTTGTTGTGAAGTCGTCCATCCGCACTGGGCCCGCGTGGACGACTAGCTAATCACCTACGGTAGGCTCGTGCCCCTCGTGGGACGTTTAATGAGCGATGATGATGAGTAAGATCAAACCTGAGGTTGGTTCTAGAATTCGGGTTTTAAAGCGATATCCTGGGACTTTACGACTTTATGCCCTTCTTTTGCAGGCCTTTTGCATATAAGTTTAATACAAATAATATAAAATATTGTTTTCCAACCAAATACCCTAACTTCAATTCCATCAATAGGCGAGTATATGCTTTTCACTGTTATCTTTAAACATACTTAAAAATACTACTTTGTTTCATCTTAAAGGCCAGGAACACTTCACTTACTATTTTTTATAAACTTTACAAAGATTAGAAGAGGCTGACGCCCTATCAATTACAGCCTAAATTATATTTCTAGATAGAACAATTTGCTAAATCTGCCTTGGCAGAGTTACGGAGCCTCACCATGAATATCTATTGTATCTCCTCTATTATTGTATTACTGGTTATTTATCGGATAAGTTAAATTTTGTCAAAGATTTCGCAGTTTGCTTTATACATGGATGCGCACTATCATCTGTTTCGTTATTATTTTCCTTTTTTAGACTGCTGGAGAGATTCATTTGGGATAGCAGCTACCTTGTTTTTTTATTTCAATAAATTGTTTGTTGATTCTCCTTATTTATTAGTGTGCTAAATATTTTTTGTAGGGGTACCTAGTTACCTTGCAAGACATTTGCTTAATCGAACAAAATCAAAAACCTGCGACTAGAATTTTCACAAGTTTTTTAAACTTACACTAAACTAATTGGTTTTCTCATAGGCCAGTGACACATCTTGCTCCTAGTATACAGGTATCTCAAATTAATTATGAATACATTTGCGAACAATTCAGGTCAACATCATGCGCGTCTCCGGAAAATGTCTAGAAGCAGTGCCTGAATTCATAGCTGCATGAACGTCATGCTAGATAGCGATCTTGCAGTTTCTTCCTCAAGTTTGACAATAACTTTGCAATTTTAATAAGGTTTTGCAGTTCACGAAAGCTTTGGATGTAAACAACTCGTCGGTTTCACAAACACATATTGAGAAATCTTTTTCAACATCTTAAAATATTTAGTATAAACTTAATCGCAATTAGACCAAATAACATACCTACTGTTAACTAAGCAAGCCCAATATTTTATTGTAACTATCATTGAAACCCAGTTGATTTAATTTAAGCATACAAGTTTTGTTAATAAGCTTAGAATTAGACAAGTGGCTAATAACCTTTGGTTGGTTAATTTGATTAATCTACCAGCTTTAAAAACTCCTAACACTTAACAAGACTATGCTAAGGTTAGATCTAACAATTTAGATATTTTTTAAATTCTTTGACATACCATGGTATCGACTAGTAACTAAATTCAAATACTTTTAACACTTTCAGTGCAACAGTCACAGTATATAACATTCTTTTTTATATATTTTTGGTCAGTTTACAAGACATACACTTATTACATTGATAATAATATTTCTAGAGGTATAACAATTAGTTTTGAAGCCTTAATTACAACAGCACAGTTGACTTGAAGCAGTTTTCAAATTGAATTAACAATAAATGTTATGATAAATAATACACTTAAAAATAATATTGACATTAATTACTTATTGGAATTGATAGTGCCTGTATGTAAGTCTTATGAATGTAGAGAGATGACGTATTAGCTTTATTTCAAACGATAAATATTCTTCTGAAAAATAAAAACAAGCGTACAAAACACACATCAATTTGCTCAACCTTTTATTTTAGTTTCTTTATCAACAAAGACTGATTTTAGTGATCTAGCAGCAGCCAGTTAATTATCGCTTTAGCACTTTACCATATCACAGCCTGAGGAGAGAAAATTACGTTAATAAATAGCAACTCCCCAAGCAAGATCACACTGACGTCGAACAAGACAAACTGGGGTTAAATCCGAAACATTGTGGCGCGATGTTGCTAAATCCGCCGATATATATCCACTAGGAATAAATTATGAGAGCAGGCTATTCGCTCTCTGCCAAGTAAACTTTAATTAAGTGCGTTTCCAGAGGATGTGCTCCTCTCAGATATTTAGCCAACTTGCTGTACCGCAATTTTGTGACTATTGCTGTTCGATCGGTGACTTACTTAGATGGTAGCTCGGTACTGAGTCGTCTAGTAGGAACACCGGAGTTGAAGAAATTGAGTGTTTTGTACTCCTGTGTTCGGCATTAGGCACTGTAGCTACTAAAAGTACCGGTATAAGAGACCTTAACAGGTTGCGTATAGGGTGACGGGCA